>JAVJIF010030076.1:0-252793 GCA_038442645.1 Agave tequilana | reverse complement strand
AACTCTTAGTCAAAATTTCACAGTCACAAGCTGCATATGACTTTAGGGTAAAAGTAATAGACTAGATGAGAAGTACAATTTGACTCCTTACTTTGATTGATAACAAATTTTTGAATAGAGACTAAGTTTAGGAATGAAAAATTCAGTTTTCCTATAACTTATAGGTTACTTAAAACTTACAATAATATTTCAAATATTTTTCTTCAAAATGTATTTTCAAAATACTAACATTTTTCTCTTTCTTTATGGATTTTGTGGGTGCAATCTACTGAAAACCCTCACGAGACAAAAATCGTCCTCTAGGGGAAACCTAGAGGTTTAACGGCTTGTTGCACATGCTCAGTGCAATCGCGTAACCTGCGAAAGTGGTCTAATAATCTTTGGTTTAGTTTTGTTGATTTGATTGACGACGAGTAAAAGATAGGTGTGGGGGTGTGATCGTACATATATTTTGTATTCTTTTCATTACACTCCTACATTTATCGTGTAATATATCTGCTAATTTCTTGTCTTAAAAATCTATTTGTAGAAGATAATAATGAAGAGAAAGAAGATTAAATCAAATAAATACTAGTTAAAACTGGATTTAACTGGATCTATTTGGTTAGCTGAGGATGATCCCAGATCTAATTAGAACAAATCAAGAATGGGGCAAATGTTCAGCTAAATATCAGAGCAAATCAGAAAGATAACACCATATGGAAACTTGGTAAATTTAGATTTCTATAAATCCATTTTGATTAGATAAAGATTAACTGAGGATAATATCAAATACAGAGAGATAAATTGATAGAGAGAAGATCAACGGATGAGATGAAGCAAGTTTGACTCAGATTCTGACTGGATATATTTTAGTATTGGAATAATAACGTTTGCTACCGAATCTCAAATCTGATGATTCAAGATGAACCAGAAAATAGAATTATAGGGCTACAACTCTTATGTTGATCACTATTTCTAATTCTGTCATTTGTTAAGTGATATTCAGCAATCAACACGCCAATAAATTGCAGATCAGAACTGAATGTTCACATCAAATCAAGTTTGGAGATAAGGGGAGGATTCAAAGTCAGAAATAGCCAGCTTTCCCTTTCTTCATACTCGTCTAACCTCTGCATTTCTTCTATAAAATACCGCAATCTCAAAGGCAAAGGGAGCGACCATGTAGAGATAGAATTTAGTCCACTTTTTCATTCTTTGTAGTGTAGGTTTTGTTTTTTTTCATGTAATTTTCAGTTTTAATTTATATAAATCAGAGGAGATCAGAGTTTCATAGCAGAATGAGAACGAAGCTTGTGCTGAGAGTGACACCGGTGTAAGATTTTCTTGTTTTCTCTTATTGTTATAAAATCGAATATGTAGTTTCCATTTTGTATGTACTTTGTTTTTATTCTTCTTCTTCTTCTCTACTTTTTTTTTGGTACCAATTGTTATCCAAGTGAGTCTTAAAGCATCGAAAGAGTTTTACCTTTGCGAGTGCCACCGATAGCTCATGACGATGGATTTTGAGTTTCATTCTATATCGCTTCATACTTGCAACGTCTTGATGATATAATGTGGAGGAGACGGGAATCAACTCTTATGGGCTATACGTTGATCGCCTCACTTCAAGGTAACTTCATTGCAAAAGATTCAAGGTAAGCATTTGACCAAAGGAGATAAGTAACTTTTAAATTCTTTTCTTTTTATTCTTTAGTTTAGAATACCACAATCTATCACTTTTTTTATCATTCCTTTTCCATTTCTTTGTACATATCATTTCTAGTTTCTCCATCTTCTTAATCTACCATCTTCTTCCTAATTTAACTTTAATTTTTCCTTTTTCTTTTAAAGAACTAAAGAAGAACTTTAACCATACTTTGTAGCCTAAAAGAGAACTTACTAAAAAGCTTCCATCGCTAGTCCCTCCTTGTGGATCACGACCCGCATAGCCACTTGCTATTACGGTAGAATTGAGTAACTTGCACTTTTCATTCTTATTTTTGAAATTCTGTATTCTGTGTGCAGGTTTTAACCTCAATCAAATTTTGGCACCGTTATCGTGGAGGGACGGTAAGTTATTCTTTTTTAGATTTACATTTTTGTTTAACTTTCTTTTTTGTTCTTGGTGTACAGGTTTGACAACAAGGAATTTTTGCTGCAGTGGACATATAAGTGGCCTTAGACTCTGCTCAAGAAAGCAGAGCCAAGAAGCCCTCAGATTTGCTACATTCCTGTGGCAATATGAGTGAACTACTAACCTGTATTTTTGCAGGTTGGCTGTAGTGCATAGTTAATATATGTAGTTATCTATTTTCTTGTTTGTCTCACTGTATTTACTTTCTAACTCAACAGTAAAATGATGTTTGTTAAATGCTAAAATGGTTTAGACTTTGCATTTAGGCACGTGTCTAATTCGTTTACATTTTACATTACTGTTGAAGAGTGCTGGAGCAAAAGATACGTTTGCATGGCATCTAGTTTAGGAAACATTCTTGAGTGATTATTTGCTTGTTGAATGTTACTTTTCTTTATCCTGCACACTTTGCACAATCAATCTTAAGGGCTTGTCCTATAAACAAGATAAGGTGGGGAAGTCATTACCCTCCCTTAGCCCACAAACAATCTCCTACTCACTAACCCAAGCCTAACTAAAAATGAATAGACGTTGGCCCTAGGGACATCTCGAACTCAATTAGGAGATTATCCTAAGGGGGAATGTGTTAGAATTTGACTCCTGTCAAATCAGTGTCTAAGGAAAGAGATTGAGGGGCGAAACCCCGAAGGCTGGTGATTTGGCTTAATTAGGCCCGTCGCTTTTGCGCGGATACCTCCCACCAATCTTGCCCTGACCTGGCTGATTAGCTTGTGATCAAAGTCTGCATTATAACTCCCGTGGACAGTCTAACCAGTTAGGAGTCGTCTAGGTCAAAGGTCTACCCTAACTTAGTTTAGAATTTTTTTTCTTTGTTTGCTTATTTTTTGTGTTTTATTGTGTGATATGACTTATAACAATAATTTTTTCAATTTTAATGGTAATCTGATTGGTCGCTAATGTTGCATATTTAGTATCATATTTCATACTTATTCTAGAATAAAACTTTGCATTGTCTTAATTAATTGCTTAATTTATTTGCAGGCCCATTCTTTAAGGAGATGAAGAGAAATGAGCCCAAAGCCCACCAAAATTCTGAATTAAATCAGAATTAATTCACACTCAGTAAATCAGGACAAAATCAAGAGGTTGAAAACCGGTTGAAAAGAATCCTCTTAGAATCGATCGGTTAAAGCCAAGAATCGAAGGCCATTTCGTCAGAATCCTGGACCCAAACTGAAAATCCAACTACAGATAAAGTCAGAAGGCCAAACCAGCGCGACCCACCAACAGGGTGTGGCCACCTGGCTACACCCTGGCCGAGCGTTTGCTCCCCCGATCTCCTCGGGATCCTAAAGGTGTGGGTTTTGCCTATAAAAAGCCAGTCTTTGCGCTGAAAATGGGACGACCATGCAGAGATAGGATTTAGACTAGTTTTTCATTTTGTAGTTTAGGTCTTTCTTTTCTTTTTATGTAATTTGTATGTAAGCTTAGGTTAGATGAAGATTCATGTAAGTAAGAGAGAGAGGCTGGTGTTGAGAGTGACACCGATGTACCCTCCTCCTTTCTTCCATTGTTTCTGCAAGTAATAAAGGTAAATGCTTTGTTTTTATGCTCGTATTTTCTTTTGTTTTCTTATTCCTCTTTCTACTTTACCTCGTTTGTTTTTGATGAGAATGCAAGTGAATTCCAAAGCACAAGTATAACGATGTTGTGTGAGGGCCAACGATAGTTCATGAAGACGTTCTCCTCCTCAAGATCCGCATCACTTCATGATTGCCCCACTTGATGATATAATGCGAACGGGGACTGAGCTCGAGCTTATGATCTATGCGTTGAACGCCTCCGAAGCAAAGGTAGAACATGCAAAGGTTTCCAGGTAAGTCATCAATCAAACTAGGTAAGTATTTCTTCACTCTTCTTTCTTTCTTTTCTTTTATTTCTTTAGTATAGATCACCACCTCTTCCAAATCATTCTTTTTCGACTCATTTGTACATAGTCGCTTTCTTCCTCGTTCTTTGTAAATAGTCATTCTCCATTTCTCTCCACCTTCTTCATCTCTCATTTTCTTTCTAATTTTAACATAATTCTTTTTCCTTTTTTCTTAAAATCAAAGAAGAATCTTCGTTTTATCTTCATTAAGATTTCAATAAAGAAACGTAAACGCTTCTATCGCAAAACCCTCCTTGTGGATCACGACCCGCATAGCCACTTGCTATAGCGGTAAGAATTGAGCACTTGCACATCTTTATTCTTAGATCTAAAATTCTGTATTTTGTGTGCAGGTTTAGCTTCAATCAAATTTTGGCGCCGTTGCCGGGGAGGGTAACGTTTTTATTGAAATCTGAATTTTTATGGAAAATTTTTTAGAACTAAAACAAATTTTCTTCTCTGTTGCAGGTTATAGGGAAAGCAAAGTAGGAAATTAAGATTGCAGTAACATACAAGTGGTATTGGGCCTCTGCTCTAGAAAGCAGAGACCAAGGGCCCTCTGATTTGCCACATTTTTACGGCCAAAGCCGCGGATCCGCGGCAAAGAAGAGTTACTACTAATAGGTTTTGTGCAGGGTTGCTTGCTTTGCAAAAACATAGCTTGCTACAACTTTATTTCTTATATTCCATCACTATAAACCTGCTAATAAACCAACAGTAAAATACTTGTTGAAAAAGATAAAAAATTGATTAGACGTTTGCATTTTAGGCACGTGTCTTTTCAATTCTTTTATTTTACTGTTGAAGAGTGCTGGAGCAAGGTACGTTCGCATTGCATGTAGAATAGGACTCACCTCTTGGTTGATCTTCATTGCTTTGAGTGAATCTTATTTACATATCTTGTACACTTGCACAAACTGATTTTAAGGGCACCACCCATTAACAAGATAAGGTGGGGATTTAATCACCCTTCCTTAGCCCAAAAATCAGATTCCAAGCACTCACTAACCCAAGCCTAACTAAAAATGAGTAGACGTTGGCCCTAGAGACATCTCGGACTCAATTAGGAGATTATCCTAAGGGGGAAAGGTGTTGGAATTTGACTCCTGCAAAATCAGTGTCGAGGAAAGGGATTAAGGGCCGAAAGCCCAAAGGTTGGTGGTTATTTAATTAAGAAACGTCTTTGATGGAAAACCTCCCACCAACCTTGCCCTGACCTGGCTGATTAGCTTGTGGTCAAAGTCTGTATTAGACCTCACGTGGACAGTCTAATCAGTTAGGAGTCGTCTAGGTCATAGGTCTACCCTAACTTAGTTAGAATTTTCTCTTTTTATTTGTTTGCTTATTTGTTTGTTTTTTCTTTTTTTTTGTATTGTATTGTGTGATATGGCTTATAATAATAAATTTTTCAACTTTAATAATAATCCATATTACACACCGAGTTCATTTTCGGATATTACCAACTCGACATATCATGACTTTAACCAACCTAGTGTGCCGGATTGGTCTTATCCGAATCAATATAACCAATGCCCCCAATCTAATAACTATAATTTCCATAATAATTTCAACTCTTCACCGAGTCAGTGGGGATTCACCTCCCCCGAGCATAATTTTCAACCAACTTGTCCCCCTTATCCACCTAGTCCACAATATCCCCAGAGTCATACTCAGTTCTACCAGTCCAAAATAGAAAACCATCAATTTTGGAAAGGAGTATGCATGAGTCCAAACAACAATCACAAAATCTGATGGACTCACAATTTCACTACCACTTCCAAGACAACACTTCATCTTTTCATCAAAACAATGAATCCATCAACTATGAAAAGATGCTTGAAGCCATGACTCATGCTCAAAATGCTCGAAATCGTGACATAGATATGATGGTCGAATCTCTATGTTCTCACCGTTTGACAGTTCTGTTGTCACTAACCATTCTGTTAGAGCCGAAGAGTCATGTAGTTTTGGAAATCAAGGTTCCATTTCAGAACAGTCATTTGAACTTGCCCAAACTCCAAATAATATTGATAGTTTGGCAAGTTATCCCTTGCCTGAAATCGAACTTGAAAATGAATATGATCATAACCCCAACTTAGGGATTCAATTTTACTTCCTGATTCAATAATGACTCCGGTGTCTTCACCTGATTTCAATCTTTTTCCCGAGTCAACATTGGATCCTGTGCCAATTCATCATGAAATTAAATCACCCATTTTTGATGATCATATTGAACTTGACCAATTTTACACTTTTGAAAATCCTATTGACAAATTGGCAAGTTCTCATTTTTTGATATTGAACTCAATGAGATATGTGACCTAGATTTTCAAATCTGTGATCCAGTTTAACTTTCTGAATCAATCTTGACTTC
Organism: Agave tequilana; assembly: GCA_038442645.1. NCBI lineage: Eukaryota > Viridiplantae > Streptophyta > Magnoliopsida > Asparagales > Asparagaceae > Agave > Agave tequilana. The sequence continues at coordinate 246,412 of JAVJIF010030076.1, read as the reverse complement.
TGTTTTGTTACCAAACTTGAGTAATATGTTAGAGTCAGTTTTGATTCCCCCACCTATCATTCCTGAACATGAATCACCAATATTAAGTCACATTCCATTGTTGGAAAATCAATGTGGACTTGAGTTTCAACTTCTTGACTTGGACCCGCTTCTTGAACCAATCTCGACTCCTGAACCTTTACTTGACTTAAGTCACCTTCCTGAGTCGGTATTAGTTCTTGTACTTCCTGAGTCCAAGCCAATCATTCTATCATTTCATACTCCATTTTGGGACAAGGTGGTTGACAAATTTGACTCCGAAATCAATTATGGAATTTGGAAATTAGATGGGGTCCAATATTTAATAAGAATCCTTTATGGATTCATCATTTTAATGGGTTATATTAGAGAAATTTCTGGTGGGTTTCTCCGAACTCCACAAAAAGTTGATTGGGCCGCATTTCGTGGACCAATCAGACTACCACCGGAACCACCACCTTAAGGTAACATTTTCCTTCCCTTTCGTCTTTTTCATGCATCTATGCATTAATTCATACATTGAGGACAATGCATGAGATAGGTGTGGGGAGGGTCTAACATAACTTAGTTTTTCTTTTTATTAAAAAAAATATTAACATTTTCTTTACTTTTAAAAACTTTTTGAAAATAGGAACAATACTTTGACATATTTTTTGTAAGAAATTAAGTGAATTTTAAGGAATAGGAAAATCCAAATTAGGATTTCTTATACTTGGTCAAAATAAGATTATTTGTTTGATTTTTAGGGTAGGAAGAAAATTTATCAAAGTAATTTGTCTTGATCTTTACCTTAATGAAATATGCACACTTCATACACTTACACACTTAGGGTTCAAAAACAAAGATTCTTATGCCTTATAAAAATAAAAAAAAAAAGAAAAAAAAGATAAACAAATCTAATTATTGATTAGCTAGGTGCTTTGGCCTAAGCAAGCCTTAGTATTTATGCGAAAGATGATTAGATAAGTTTGAAAAAAAAAGAAAAAAAAGATAAACAAATCTAATTATTGATTAGCTAGGTGCTTTGGCCTAAGCAAGCCTTAGTATTTATGCGAAAAATGATTAGATAAGTTTGAAAAAAATATAAAACCCTCTGATTAAGCTGGGTATTTGTGCCCAATAAAGCATAAGTATTCACGCCTAAAAGGGGTCCATATAATAAAACCCTTAGTTTTGTGGCCTTGTTTGCTCGAGTCCTTAAGTCCTTGGGGTGTTTTCTCACCCGGTGCCCTAAGACCGTTTGGTTTGGGAGTCATCGATTAAAGGCTCGTTACATGGGCAGATTAGAAAGCCTAATAAAGCTAAGAAATAATACCACCAAAAAAAAAATATATATATATATAAAATAAATAAGCATAAGAGTTAGAGTTAATGAACCCTTAGTCAAAATTTTCACAGTCACAAGTGCATATGACTTAGGGTAAAGTAATAGACTAGATGAGAAGTACAATTTGACTCCTTACTTTAATTGATAACAAATTTTTGAATAGAGACTAAGTTTAGGAATGAAAAATTCAGTTTTCCTATAACTTATAGATTGCTTAAATCTTACAATTATATTTCAAATATTTTCCCTTTCAAAATGTTTTTCGAAAATAATAACTCTTTATTTCCCTTTCTTTATGGATTTTGTGGGTGCAATCCGCTGAAAACCCTCACGAGACAAAACTCGTCCTCTAGGGGAAACCTAGAGATTTAACGGCTTGTTGCACATGCTCAGTGCAATCGCGTGACCTGTGAAAGTGGTCTAATAATCCTTAGTATAGTTTAGTTGTTTTCTCGAGGACGAGCAAAAGATAGGTATGAGGGTGTGATTGATCGCTAATGTTGCATATTTAGTATCATATTTCCATACTTATTCTAGAATAAAACTTTGCATTGTCTTAATTAATTGCTTAATTTATTTGCAGGTCCATTCTTTAAGGAGATGAAGAGAAATGAGCCCAAAGCCCACCAAAATTCTGAATTAAATCAGAATTAATTCGCACTCAGTAAATCAGGGCAAAATCAAGAGGTTGAAAACTTGTTGAGAAGAATCCTCTCAGAATCAATCGGTTAAAGCCAAGAATCGAAGGCCATTTCGTCAGAATCCTGGACCCAAACTGAAAATCCAACTACAGATAAAGTCAGAAGGCCAAACCAGCGCGACCCACCAACAGGGTGTGGCCAGGTGGGGAGTTAGGGGGAGCGTTTGCTCCCCCGATCTCCCCGGGATCCTAAAGGTGTGGGTTTTGCCTATAAAAAGCCAGTCTTTGCGCTGAAAATGGGACGACCATGCAGAGATAGGATTTAGACTAGTTTTCATTTTGTAGTTTAGGTCTTTCTTTCTTTTTATGTAATTTGTATGTAAGCTTAGGTTAGATGAAGATTCATGTAAGTAAGAGAGAGAGGCTGATGTTGAGAGTGACACCGATGTACCCCTCCTTTCTTCCATTGTTTCTGCAAGTAATAAAGGTATTTTTTTTATGTTCGTATTTTCTTTTGTTTTCTTATTCCTCTTTCTACTTTACCTCGTTTGTTTTTGATGAGAATGCAAGTGAATTCCAAAGCACAAGTATAACGATGTTGTGTGAGGGCCAAGATAGTTCATGAAGACATTCTCCTCCTCAAGATCCGCATCACTTCATGCTTGCCCCGCTTGATGATATAATGCGAACGGGGACTGAGCTCGAGCTTATGATCTATGCGTTGAACGCCTCCGAAGCAAAGGTAGAACATGCAAAGGTTTCCAGGTAAGTCATCAATCAAACTAGGTAAGTATTTCTTCACTCTTCTTTCTTTCTTTTCTTTTATTTCTTTAGTATAGATCACCACCTCTTCCAAATCATTCTTTTTCGACTCATTTGTACATAGTCGCTTTCTTTCCCCGTTCTTTGTAAATAGTCATTCTCCATTTCTCTCCACCTTCTTCATCTCTCATTTTCTTTCTAATTTTAACATAATTCTTTTTCCTTTTTTCTTAAAATCAAAGAAGAATCTTCGTTTTATCTTCATTAAGATTTCAATAAAGAAACGTAAACGCTTCTATCGCAAAACCCTCCTTGTGGATCACGACCCGCATAGCCACTTGCCATAGCGGTAAGAATTGAGCACTTGCACATCTTTATTCTTAAATCTAAAATTCTGTATTTTGTGTGTAGGTTTAGCTTCAATCATAATCCATATTACACCTCTTTTTCAGATATTACCAATCCAGCATATCATAACTTTAACCAACCTAGTGTGCCGGATTGGTCTTATCCGAATCAATATAACCCATGCCCCCAATCTTATGACCATAATTTTCAGAATAATTTCAACTCTTCGCACAGTCAATGGGGATTCACCTCCCCCGAGTCCAATTATCAAACAACTTGTCCTCCTTATCCACCTTGACCATAATATTTCCAAGATTCATACTCAATTACACCAGTCCAAAATAGAAAACCATCAATTTTGGAAATGAGTATGCGTGAGTCTAAACAACAATCACAAAATCTGATGGACTCACAATTTCACCACCAATTCTAAAACAATACTTCATCTTTTCAAGACCAATCGCAACAAAACGATGGACCAATCAACTATGAAAAGATGCTTGAAGCCATGACTCAGGCTCAAAACGCTCGTAATCATGACATAGATATGATGGTCCAAACTTTACGTTCTCACCGTTTGACCATTTTTGATGCCGCTAACCATTCTGTTAGAGCCGAAGAGTCAAGTTATTTTGGAAAACAAGGTTCCATTTCAGCACAATCATTTAAACTTGCCCAAACTCTAAATTTTGAAAATGACATTGACAGTTTGGCAAGTTATCCCTTTCCTGAAATTGAACTTGAGAATGAATATGATCCTTAACCTCAACTTAGTGATTCAATTCTACTTCCTGATTATAATGACTCCGATGTCTTTACCTGATTTCAATCATTTTCCCGAGTCAACATTGGATCCTGTGCCAATTCATCATGAAATTGAATCATCCATCATTGATGATCATCATATTGAACTTGACCAATTTCATACTTTTGAAAGTCCCATTGACAAATTGGCACGTTCTCATTTTTATGAAATTGAACTTAATGAGAAATGTGACCTAGATTCTCAATTTTGTGATCCAGTTCAAATTCTCAAATCAATATTGACTCCTGTTTTGTTACCCGACTTGAGTAATATTTTAGAGTCAGTTTTGATTCCCACACCTGTCATTCTTGAACTTGAATCACCAATATTAAGTCACATTCCATTGTGAAAAAATGAATGTGGACTTGAGTTTTAACTTCTTATTTGGACCCACTTCCTGAACCAATCTCGACTCCTTAACCTTTACTTGACTTAAGTCACTTTCCTGAGTCGGTATAAGTTCCCGTATTTCCTAAGTCCAAGTCAATCATTCCATCTTTTCACACTCCATTTTGGTACAAGGCGGTTGACAAAATTGACTCCGAAATTAATTATGAAATTTGAAAATTAGATGCGGATAAAATATTTAATAAAAATCATTCATGTATATATCATTTTAGTGGGTTATATTAGAGAGATTTCTGGTGGGTTCCTCCTAACTCCACGAAAATTTGATTGGGCCGCATTCGTGGACCAATCAGACCATCACCGGAACCACCACCTTAAGGTAATATTTTCCTTCCCTTTCTTCTTTTTCATGCATCTATGCAATAAATCATACATTGAGTACAATACATTAGATAGGTGTGGGGAGGGTTCTAACATAACTTAGGTTTTTCTTTTTATTAAAAAAAATTTAACATTTTCTTTTCTTTTAAAAACTTTTTGAAAATAGAAACAATATTTTGACATATTTTTTATAAGAAATTAAGTCAATTTTAAGGAATAGGAAAATCAAAATTAGGATTTCTTAAACCTTGTCCAAATAAGATTATTTGTTTGATTTTTAGGGTTAGGAAGATAATTTATCAAAGTAATTTAGTCTTGATCTTTACCTTAATGAAATATGCACACTTCATACACTTACACACTTAGGGTTCAAAACAAAGATTCTTATGCCTTATAAAAAATAATAAAAATAAAAGGAAAAAAGAAAAAATATAAAAGATAAACAAATCTAATTATTGATTAGCTAGGTGCTTTGGCCTAAGAAAGCCTTAGTATTTATGCGAAAGATGATTAGATAAGTTTGAGAAAAAAATATATAAAAATCCTCTGATTAAGCTGGGTATTTGTGCCTAATAAAGCATAAGTATTCACGCCTAAAAGTGGTTCATATAATAAAATTCTTAGTTTTATGGTCTTGTTTGCTTAAGTCCTTAAGTCCTTGGGGTGTTTTCTCACCCGGTGCCCTAAGACTGTTTGGTTTGGGAGTCATCGATTAAAGACTCGTTACATGGGCAGATTAGAAAGCCTAATAGAACTAAGGAATAATACTACCAATATATATATATATATATATATATATATATATATATATATATATATATATATATATATATAAGGTATAAGAGTTAGAGTTAAAGAACCCTTAGTCAAAATTTCACGGTCACAAGGTGTATATGACTTAGGGTAAAGTAATAGACTAGATGAGAAGTACAATTTGACTCCTTACTTTGATTGATAACAAATTTTTAATAGAGACTAAGTTTAGGAATGAAAAATTCGGTTTTCCTATAACTTATAGGTTACTTAAAACTTACAATAATATTTCAAATATTTTTATTTCAAAATGTGTTTTCAAAATACTAACATTTTTCTCTTTCTGGGTGCAATCCACTGAAAACCCTCACGAGACAAAACTCGTCCTCTAGGGGAAACCTAGAGGTTTAACGGCTTGTTGCACATGCTCAGTGCAATCGCGTAACCTGCGAAAGTGGTCTAAAAATCTTTGGTTTAGTTTTGTTGATTTGCTCGACGACGAGCAAAAGATAGGTGTGGGGGTGTGATCGTACATATATTTTGTATTCATTTCATTACACTACTACATTTATCGTGTAATAAATCTGCTAATTTCCTTGTCTTAAATATCTATTTTGCAGAAGATAATAATGAAGAGAAAGAGGATTAAACCAAATAAATACCAGTTAAAAATCGATTTAACTGGTCTATTTGGTTAGCTGAGGATGATCCCAGATCTAGTTAGAATAAATCAAAGATTGGGGCAAATGTTCAGCTGAAGATCAGAGCAAATCAAGAAAATAACACCAAATGGAAACCGTTAAAATTTAAATTTCTATAAATCCATTTTGATTAGCTAAAGATTAACCGAGGATAATATCAAATACAGAGAGATAAATTGATAGAGAGAAGATCAACAGATGAGATGAAGAAAGTTTGATTCAGATTTTGACTGGATACATTTTAGTATTGGAGTCATTCTCTGCCAAATCTCAAATCTGATAATTCAAGATGATCTAGAAAGCAGATTTATAGGGGTACAACTCTTATGTTGATCACTATTTCTAGTTCTATTATTTGATAAGTGATATTCAGCAATCAACACGCCAACAAATTGCAGATTAGAACTGAATATTCACATCAAATTAAGTTTGGAGATAAGGGGAGGATTCATATTCAGAAATAGCCCGCTTTCTCTATCTTCATACTCCTCTAACTTCTGCATTTCTTCTATAAATACCTGCAATCTCAAAGGCAAAGGGAGCGACCATGCAGAGATAGAATTTAGTCCACTTTTTCATTCTTTGTAGTGTAGGTTTTGTTTTTCTTTTCATGTAATTTTAATTTTAATTTATGTAAATCAGAGGAGATCAGAGTTTCATGGGACAATGAGATCGAAGCTTGTGCTGAGAGTGACACCGCTGTAAGATTTTCTTCTTTTCTCTTATTGTTATAAAATCGAATCTGTAGTTTCCCTTTTGTATGTACTTTGTTTTTATTCTTCTTCTTCTTCTCTACTTTTCTTTTTTTGGTACCAATTGTTATCCAAGTGAGTCTTAAAGCATCGAAAGAGGCTTGCCTTTGCGAGTGCCACTGATAGCTCATGACGATGGATTTTGAGTTTCATTCTGTATTACTTCATACTTGCAACGTCTTGATGATATAATGTGGAGGAGATGGGAATCAACTCTTATGGGCTATACGTTGATCGCCTCACTTCAAGGTAACTTCATTGCAAAAGATTCAAGGTAAGTATTTGGCCAAAGGAGGTAAGTAACTTTTAGATTCTTTTCTTTTTATTCTTTAGTTTAGAACACCACAATCTACCACTTCTTTTATCACTCCTTTTCTATTTCTTTGTACATATCATTTCTAGTTTCTCCATCTTCTTAATCTACCATCTTCTTCTAATTTAACTTTAATTTTTCTTTTTTCTTTTAAAGAACTCAAGAAGAACTTTAACCATACTTTGTAGCCTAAAAGAAAACTTACTAAAAAGCTTCCATCGCTAGTCCCTCCTTGTGGATCACGACCCGCATAGCCACTTGCTATTGGGATAGAATTGAGTAACTTGCACTTTTCATTCTTAGTTCTGAAATTCTGTATTTTGTGTGCAGGTTCCAGCTCAATCAGTGTACATATTGCATTGCATATAGTTAGGACAAACACTTCAGTGATTTACTCGCTTTTTTGTATTCATTCTTATCTATATTGCACATTTGCACAAATTAAACTTAAGGGCAAAACCCAAGATAATATAAGGTGGGGAAGTCATTACCCTCCCTGAGTCCAAAAATTACCTCCCCACTCACACAAGCCAAGCCTAATAAAACTTGCTAGACGTTGGCCCCTAGGGACATCTCGGACTCATTTAGGAGATTGACCTAAGAGGGAAGTTAGAAGTTGACTCGTGTCAAATCGGTGTCTAAGGTTGGGATTGAGAGGCGAAACCTCGAAGAACAGTGTTTTGCATAATTAGGCCCGTTGCTCTGGCACGGATACCTCCCACTGATCTTGCCCCTACATGGCCGATTAACTCGTGGTCAGATTCTGATAATATACCCCCGTGGACAGTTTAACCAGTTAAGAGTCGTCTAGGTCTAAGTCAACCCTAACATAGGCTTGTTTTCTTTTTTTTTCTTTTTCTTTGTTTATTTGTTTGTTTGTTTGTTTTCTTTTTTGTAAATTGTGAAATGGGTTTTAACAACAACAATAATTTTTCAATTCGAATATGAATCCATATTTCACCCCGACCTCATTTGACTCGGATAACTCCGACCCGGCTATATACAACATGAACCAACCATATATTTCGGGTTGGGATTATCCAACTCAATATGACCCTATCCCCAATACTATGACTATAATTTTCAAAATAACTTCAACTCTTCATAGAATCAATGGGGATTCACCTACCCCGAGTCCAATTTTCAACCATCTTGTCCACAATTTCTATAATATTCACTCCCCAATTTTGATTCATATACTCCTTTTCCTGCACCACCAATTGAAGAAAAATCTGTTGGCCCAGAGGCCTTCCACTCTAGTTTTGATGATGATTAACTCATGTAGTTATAGTTTACTAATAATCTTGTGATATTTAATTTCAGATATTTAACCAAGATATTAGTAGGTGATTAGTTTCAACAAAGGTATTTTGGAGCTTTCACATGGTGATTCAAGAGCTCAAGCATCAAGTTCATATCTAGCACTCGTTTGGAGTCAAGCTCGGTGAATTGCGTTTGGATCGAGTCGACTTAGAGATGGCGCTCTACAAGAAGACTTCGGTACATTATTTAGTTTATAGTTTAGATCCATTTGTAAAGATTAGATAGTGTGATATGCTCAAGTTCACAACACACACACTTGTTTAAGTTTCATGTTTTGATTTTCGGTTTTTGATTTAACCGATCTTGGTTTTCATGAATAGATAGAATCAAAACAAGTTTACATGATTTAATGTATATTAGATTTGTTTTATATACATCTATGCTTCAACTATTTAAACAAACTTAGTTTGATTGTCTATTTATGAGTTTGATGTTTTGGTATTTTAACAAAACTTATTTTCAGATTTAATGTCAAAAACATTGATATATATATCTTTCATGTATATTGGATTATATCCATATACAACATGCTTAAATGTTGTTTCAATATCATGTTTTTGTATTTGGATGAGTTTTGGACAAAATGATTTTTCATTTCAAAAATTTAAGTTTAGAAAATACGGATTTTGGTTTTCGGCAAATTTTCCAAGTCACAAAAATGGTTCAAATAGTTTGAAATATGTGTTGAATTTTTTCACACATGTTTGTATTTCAAAGATATAACAAGAACTTATTTTGTGGATTTTTAGAGATTTTTATGGGATTTATTTGATAATTAAAAAACCCAGTTTTCAAATCTTATAAACAGATCTGCTAGGCTCTGGCGGTCGACCGGGCCGGTCGACCAGACCGATCGACCGACGTGCATAAGGACGTGCACGCAGGCCAGCCCCTTGGGCCGGTTGACCGAGCGGTCGACCGACTGAAGTCAACCTACTTCAGGTTGGCCCAGTCGACCGGCCAGAGAGCCGTTGCTCTCTGGTTCTGGGCGCGGTCGACCGGGCGGTCGACTGGCCAGAGAGTCGTTGCTCTCTGGTTCTGGGCGCGATCGACCGGGCGGTCAACCGGCAGGCTCAACGGTCATATTTTTGACCGTTGGCCGGTCGACCGGCCGGTCGACCGGAAGGTCATTTTTGACCTTGTCAGCTGCCAACGGGCAGAATTTTTATGGGGGTTATAAATACCCCATTTGAAGTCGGCTTTCATCAAGTTTTTAGAGAGAAAAATTCCAGATCTTTTCAAGTGTTTTAAGAGCAAGTTTTTCAAAAGAGTTTTGGGTTTAAAAGATCAATCTTCATTTGTTTTTAAAGTATTTTTAATTCAAAGAAAATAGTCTTTTGGGAATTTGTTTTTGGTCTAAAAATCCTATATCTATTTGGAGATTTTCCCAAGTGATTTTCTTTGTTCAAAACACTTTATTTTTCTCACACTTGAGCTTATCATTCTATCCTCTCTATAGGATCTTTGTTTTGTGGGAAAAGAATTAGTTTGTGGTCTTTTGATCACTAAGTTGTAAACTCTCCTTATTTGTGATATCCCTCTTGTGTAGAGGTTAATTTTTAGAGTGGTGGCTTTGTACGCTATCCCTCTAGTGAGAGGTTGATTGGTTGTTTGGCTTTATGCCCATCCCTCATTTGTGAGGTTGATTTGTGTTGGATGTGCATTGCCTCTAGTGAGAGGTTGTATTTGTAAAGAGAGAGGAGTTGTGTACTCCATATTGTAATTGCCCCAAATCCTCAGTGGAGGTTCCCTGTATGGGAGTCCTGTGTGGACAAGTTAGTGGAAATCCTTCTGTGTGAAGGCGGGGACGTAGAGCTGTGTGCTCGAACCTCGAAACATATTCGTGTGTTAGCGATTGATCCATTGACTCTAACTCTCTCTATTAATTTGTGCCTTGCATCATTCATATTGTCATATCACTCTTATATGCTTGGTTGTGTTTGTTTGTGTGCCTCACTTGTGGTTAACCACGAGAGCTTCATATAGCACCTCAACTCTTATTCAGAGGAATCAAGAGGAGTTAGTCCAGAGCCCTTCACCGGAAATTCGGCTACACTCATTGGTTACACTAAGTGTGTTGCAAATTAAGTTTTAAATTCCGCATTATTGTTCATTAGATTAGCCGTACACCTATTCACCCCCCTCTAGGTGTACTTACAATTGGTATTAGAGCCTACGCTCCTGATATTTAGTTTAACCACCTAGGAGTGTGATCTTGGTTTTGCTAATCTACATTTGCATTTACATTTGCACACATATAGTTTGCACTCATGGATAGCCCTCCCATGTTTGATATCTCTAGACTTGATATATGAAAGGTTATGATGAGTTGTCAGTTGAAAGCCCTAGGTTATAAAGTTTACCTTGCCATTACCAAGGAATCCTATCTTAGTGATAGCAAGCATATAGAGGCCAATGCACAAGCCCTTAAGGGACTTAGAGCATCCATTGATAAAAGATATTTACATGTTTTTCTCACTATGATTCCGCTTTTGCAGTGTGGAACATTTTGACATCTCCCGAGCTACCAACGCTTATCAATAAGAAGAGGAGATCTAGTCGGGACGAGTCCGACGAACGTTGCTTCATGGTCCAAGGGAAGAAGAAAATAAAAATTTATCTTCTAGACTTGAGATTGCTTTGCAAGAGAGGGATGAGATTTCAAGTGAACTTGACTCACTTAAATCCCAACTTGAACTTGCACTTAATGAAAACAAAATTTTAAAAACCAAAAATGATTGTGAAAATGTTTTAAAGTAAAATGAGGCTTTATCTTTAAAAGTTGATTTTGTTATAAAAGAAAATGTTTCTTTGAAAAACAAATTGATTTGATTTCACAAGAATTGGAAGATTGTTTAAAGAAAAATGTTTCTTTGAAAAATGATTTGTCTACACATGTTTGCCATGCTAGTGTAGCTTCACCTAGCTTACCTATTGCATGCACCTCTTCTAAAATTGAAAATGATATATCTTTGCTTAAGAAGATTGTTGATTGTTTGGGCTCCACTTTGAGCCATTGTGCTTTGAACCACACACGGTTGGAATCTATGTTTCAAAAGAAACAAGTTCCTCCTATGCATGCAGACAAATCACAGCATACACATGCCCCACGTACACACCCATCACACAATGTATGCTCATGTGTACACTTATACACATTGTGGACGTAGGGGCCACCTTGCTAAATTTTGCTTTGATAAGATACATAATGTAAATTTAGCAACTAAATTTGTTTGGGTTAGGAAAGGAGCTAACCCCCATGGACCCAAAAGAGTTTGGGTACCAAAGACCACCCCTATGCTATTTGATGTAGGTATGGGCTCTCGCATGACATGAGAGTGATGGTGCCTTGCGGTGGATGCGTTCCGAGCTTAAAGAGGACAATTTGGATGCATCACTTTCAAGGGGAGTTTGGTGGAGAACCACCTTGGTTTGGAGATATGGAGATATGCCTCTTCGGTTTTGGTAACAATCTTTTACTCCTCATTTATTGTTTACATGCTTTTCATATCATTGATTTTAGCATGTTTTGATGTTTCATGATTAGTATGTTATATGCCATGATATTTAGATTAGTGATATACATGATTAGTTATTTGAGACACCCATGTTTAATATGAATTTATACCTTTGTGTTCTCACATTTATTTTAACTAATGTGTATGTCCTAGATCTATGCATGTGCATATACATAATGATCATATGTATGTTTATGAGTTTTTGTTTTGATTTCTATGCTTCATGTTTTGATTACATGTCTAAATGTTAGTTTTCATTAAAACTGGGATATATACTTGTACAACTAGCGAGTTACAAATAGATTATTATATGTTTGTGCTTGAATGCTCATTTGTACTTATTAGATGTACTAGTATAGCCTAGTTTTGATGATTCATGCATTTAACTTGTATTCCCATTTTTGTACATGTTTCTCATGTTTATGTTTAACTTCATGTATTTGTCTATTTTGTCTAAACTATTGGTTATACATATACATCCTTGAGCCACTTGCCTTCATGCATATACTTTTGTGGACTCGTTATGTTTGGATATGTATGTATTCTTTAGTTTGTACAAGACATACATATGTCTTGAAGATTAAATTGTTTTGATGACTTTCATGTTTTTAAGGAATTTCTTATTGAGCTTATTGCCTATTTTCATGACTATGTCTTTCACACAAAACTTGTACACTCACATTATTTGAGGTTTTCTTAAGATTTTGTTTTCATGAGTCCTATATGAGCTTTATATCTTTTGAGTGTCAATTGTTGAGTGATTTTCATATTTCATGAAATATATTTGTGTTTTATTCCTTGCTTGAAGGATTTCGTACTAGTTTTTCAAAATTTTCATATAACTAGTTCGTATTCTTCATTATGGTAGAGTTTTCAAACATATTATATTTTCAAACTTATTTTTGAAAACCCCTACCCATCTAAAGGCGGTTGGCTGGGCGACCATGCCTTGTATGCTCATTATTGAAAATCTTTTAAAACATGTGCATGAATGGGTGGTAGGTAGTATGAGTTATACACTTGATCTTATTATAGTTTCAATTGGTATCATTGGATCTTTTCAATTGGTATCAATGTTGACATTCTTTTTGTATACTCATAAATATGTTTTTATATATGTATGCTTACACTTCAAATAGTATCAATTTCGATTGGTATTCAAATTTTTCATACATATATATGCTTTATTTGTGCTTATTATATCTCTATATCTTTGAACACAAATTATGATTATACTAAGCTTGATTTCTTAAATGACTATTATATTTCAATTGATAATGTTTCAATTGGTATCCTATACAAGCTTATGCATCATTTTGTTTGGAATTTCATAAAGGGGGAGAAAATTCGTATTTCATCTTTCAATTGGTTTGTTTACCTTTGGTATTCCACTCCCACACTTTATGTTGAAAAATGATTGAAAAATTGATTATTGATTTTAATTTGGTATCATGCGCTTCTAATGAAAAATATCTTCAATTAGTTTATGTTTTTTAAATTGGTATCAAAAATGTAAAATATTTTCAATTGGTACTAATTTTTACAATTGGTATCAAGATTATCTATATGTTTACATCTTTCAATTGATATCAAAATTTGATTGGTTTCTTCAAAAATGTTTTATGTACTTTCAATTGGTACTTTAAATTGGTTTCTTCAAGATTTGTTTTCAATGCCTTATTTACTTTCAATTGGTAATTCCTCAAAATTTTTGTTGGTTTACCTAGTTGTTTATTTTCCATTGATATCATGATGCACTAAATTGATATATATTTTTTTAATTGGTATCATAATGGTTTGTTTTGATTTCACCCCTTCAGTATTTTTGTTTCGGACAAAAAGGGGAAGAACATGTTTTATTGGTTTACTTTGACCCCTTTGTTGATGATTGACAAAAAGGGGGAGAAGTATTTGAGTTTATATGCATGTTTTTATATTGATATCAAGAGAGTTTGTATCATGCATGTTTTTATTGGTATCAAGAGCTAAATTTTTATTGATATCAAGAACATTACTTAAAGAACATGTTTATTCTAAGTTTATATTTTCAATTGGTATTTAAGAACATGTTTATGAGAAGAAGAAATAATTTATTTGGTATCAAGAGCATGTTCCTTTGCATGTTCATTTCATTGTTTTGTGCATGTTTATGCATTTTCATGTTTAATATTCATTGCATATTTTATGTTTATTGCTATACATGAGTTAAGGGGGAGCTTCTTTGGAGCTTAACTTTAATCCATGCATATATAACTCCATGAGTTTTGTCATCATCAAAAAGGGGTAGATTGTTGGCCCAGAGGCCTTCCACTCTTGTTTTGATGATGATTAACTCATGTAGTTATAGTTTACTAATAATCTTGTGATATTTAGTTTCAGATATTTAACTAAGATATTAGTAGGTGATTAGCTTCAACAAAGGTGTTTTGGAGCTTTCACATGGTGATTCATGAGCCCGAGCGTCAAGTTCATATCTAGCACTCGTTTGGAGTCAAGCTCAGTGGATCGCGTTTGGATCGGGTCGACTTGGAGAAGGCGCTCTACAAGAAGACTTCGGTACATTATTTAGTTTATAGTTTAGATCCATTTGTAAAGATTAGATAGTGTGATATGCTCAAGTTCACAACACACACACTTGTTTAAGTTTCATGTTTTGGTTTTTGGTTTTTGGTTTAACCGATCTTGGTTTTCATGAATAGATAGAGTCAAAACAAGTTTACATTGTTTAATGTATATTAGATTTATTCTATATACATCTATACTTCAACTATTTAAACAAACTTAGTTTGATTGTCTATTTCATGAGTTTGATGTTTTGGTATTTTAACAAAACTTATTTTCGGATTTAATGTCAAAAACATTGATATATATATATATCTTTCATGTATATTGGATTATATCCATATACAACATGCTTAAATGTTGTTTCAATATCATGTTTTTGTATTTGGATGAGTTTTGGACAAAACGATTTTTCATTTCAAAAATCCAAGTTTTGGAAAATACGGATTTTGGTTTTCGACAAATTTTTCAAGTCACAAAAATGGTTCAAATAGTTTGAAATATGTGTTGAATTTTTTCACACATGTTTGTATTTCAAAGATATAACAAGAAC
This sequence comes from Agave tequilana, assembly GCA_038442645.1. Classification (NCBI taxonomy): domain Eukaryota; kingdom Viridiplantae; phylum Streptophyta; class Magnoliopsida; order Asparagales; family Asparagaceae; genus Agave; species Agave tequilana. The sequence goes on along the minus strand of JAVJIF010030076.1, from coordinate 231,308 downwards.
TTATTTTTGTGGATTTTTAGAGATTTTGTTAGGATTTATTTGATAATTAAAAACCCAATTTTCAAATCCTATAAACAGATCTGCCAGGCTCTGGCGGTTGACCGGGCCGGTCGACCGGACCCAGAGTTGGTCGACCGGACCGGTCGACCGACGTGCACAAGGACGTGCACGCAGGCCAGCCCCTTGGGCCGGTCGACCGAGCGGTCGACCGGCCAGAGAGCCGTTGCTCTCTGGTTCTGGGCGCGGTCGATCGGGCGGTCGACCGGCAGGCTCAACGGTCATATTTTTGACCGTTGGCCGGTCGACCGGCCGGTCGACCAGAAGGTCATTTTTGACCTTGTCAGCTGCCAACGGGCAAAATTTTTATGGGGGTTATAAATACCCCATTTGAAGTTGGTTTTCACCAAGTTTTTAGAGAGAAAAATTCCAGATCTTTTCAAGTGTTTTAAGAGCAAGTTTTTTAAAAGAGTTTTGGGTTTAAAAGATCAATCTTCATTTATTTTAAAGTGTTTTTAATTCAAAGAAAATAGTCTTTTGGGAATTTGTTTTTGGTCTAAAAATTCTATATCTTTTCAAGTGATTTTCTTTGTTCAAAACACTTTGTTTTTCTCACACTTGAGCTTATCATTCTATCTATTTTATAGGTGATTAGTCTACTATTCTGCATTATTATTTCGCATTCTCCCACCGATTTATGAATAAATTGTCGATCTAAATCGTGTTTTGGTCTTTATTGCATGTAGATCCAAAGTTCAAGGGCAAAGATGTAATAAGAGCTTAATTAAACCCAATTAAGGGTAATTAAATCCGCATTACTTGGAGGCCAAGTAAGGGATTATCTAGAAGATACAATGAACTTAGCCTCTTGCGCATATTAGACGAATTTGCGGACGAATTTACCAGAAACGGAATATACCAGGAAGCGTCTCGAAGCCAGACGGAGCCCCAGACCAAAACTAGGGAGTTCTCTCCCTGGTTTGGCCGCGGATTCGCGGCAAGAGCCGCGGATCCGCGGCTTTTTAGTGGAGCCACGCGTCGATTTTCGACGCGTGGCCCCGTCTCGTCTTCTGGAATCATCTTTGGCCTATAAAGAGCCCTGCAGAGGGCCAAACCGAAAAGAGTCTTCGTTTTTAGGATTAGGTGCAGATTTTAGGAGTAGAGTAGGTAGGTGCTCTTCATTTCTCTTGTATTTTCATTTCTTTTTAGATCATTGTAGTAGGGCTGAGTGATTCATAGAGAGAGAGATAGTGAGGATTGATGTAATAGATAGTGACAGTCTATGTAAAGGTGCCTCCTTTCTCTTCCAATGTAATCTCCTTCATCTTCTACATGATTTCTTGCTAACTTTTCTTCTCATGGCAATCTAACTACTAACCACTAACCATCTAACCACTTACTTGATAATCCACATGAATCGGGTAGCCTCTATTAAGGCCTTATTCTTGCAAGAGCCATTGATGGCCAATGATGATGGGTTCTAACATCTAACTTGCTAACTTGCTAACCAAGCTAACTCTCTTTTATTTTATGCTTTCCTTTAATTGTTGATGAGTTGATGCTTATATTAGCTTGATCTTAATGCATGTTTTGATTGTGATGAACCATCTATGTGCCATGCTTTGTATCGTCTCTTGAAGCCAAGGATTAATGATGGCCGAGGATCAAAATGTGAGGCAACTATCATGAAGAGGTTAGCATGGTTAGTGGAGCATTTAGTAGTTAGTAGCCATGAGTTTTCTTTTATCTTGTTTTAGAAATCGTTTTTCAAAATTCTTTCTATCATTTTCATCGTTGTTTTCACCGCCTACTTAGTTCATCTTTGTTTCATCTCCTTTTCTATTTTGTTTTCCAAAACACTCTTCTATTTGGTTTTTACATCGACGTTTTCATCGCTCTCCTCACCTACCACATTCTGGATTTCCTTTTCCTTTTCTTTTCACTTTCTTTTTCATTCTTTCAACAAAGAAGAACTGTTAACAAAAGACGTGAATAGAAACTGTTATTGCTTCTATCGCCTCCCTTCCCTGTGGATTCGACCCGTTTAGCCAATGCTATAACGGAAGTATCGAGGGTACATTAGCACATTCGAGCTTTTTACATCGGTTTTACATAAAACACACTTTTGAGTGCTAGTTCCACCCCGATCAAAAAAAATGGTGCCGTTGCCGGGAAGGGAACGGTTTTGATGTCACGTTTTTGTTAACATTGTCTTCTCTGTTTTGGTGTGCAGGACAAGCTTTACAGGTGCTTAATATTGCAGTACATAAACTAGCTTTGCATCTCCCTGCTCTTGAAAGCCGGGCCCCAGATTTTGAAGAACTGCCGCACAAACGCGACATTTGCCGCGAAAACGCGGCCATTTTGTGATGATTGTAAATCTTGTTGTGCTGGGATGTGTTGATTGTAATAGCTAGTATATTTGTGCTGCTATTTTTTCTGCTTTGATTGCCTACACACCATAATAAAATAAAGAACTAAAATACGGTATTTGGACGCGTTTAAAACGGTTTAGACATTTGCATTTAGGCACGTGTCAATTCAATTCCAAAATACTGTATTTTTGTTCTGTTATTGTGATTTGGATGGAGATGTAAATATGGCATTGCATATAGCATAGGACAAACACGTGGGTGATTTATCGCTTTGTGTTATATTCTTGTCTATATTGCACACTTGCACGAATTGAACTTAAGGGCAAACTCCAAACAAGATAAGGTGGGGATTTACTTACACTTCCTTAGCCCAAAAATCATCTCCCCACTCACACAACCCAAGCCCTAATAAAATTTGATAGACGTTGGCCTCTAGGGACATCTAGGTTTAGGTCAACCCTACTATAGGCTTGGTTTTGATTTTTTCTTTTCTTTTTGTTTGTTGTTTGATTTTTTTCTTTTTGTTTGTATAATGGAATTCAACAATAACAATTCTTTGAATCCGAATATGAATCCATATTTCACACCAACCCCATTTGATTCGGATAATTCCAACCCGGCGTTTTACAATATGCACCAACCAAATACACCGGGTTGGCCTTATCCGAATCAATACAACCCATACCCACATTCTTATGACTATAATTTCTAAAATAATTTCAACTCGTCACAGAGTCAATGGGGATTCACTTCCCCCGAGTTTAATTTTCAACCTCCTTGTCCACAATATCCACCTCGTCCACAATTTACACAATATTCATTCCCCGATTTTGCTTCCTATACTCCTTTTTCTGGAACTCTCATTGAAGAAAAATCTGAGTTACAAAAGAGTATAGAAGCCAATCTACAAGAGGCAGAGCAACAACTTTAGAAAACATTGACCTCTCCAATTCCACAACATTTTCAAGATTCATACTCAGTTCCACCAAACCAAAATAGAAAACCATCAATTTTGGAAATGAGTATGCGTGAGTCTAAACAAAAATCACGAATGGACTCACAATTCCAAACAACATTTCATCTTTTCAACAAAATAATGAACCAATCAGCCAGAAAAAAGATGCTTGAATTCATGACTCAGGCTCAAAACGTTCGTAATCGTGACATAGATATGATGATCCAAACACTACCTTCTCATCGCTTGACTATTTCTAATGTCACTAACCATTCTATCAGAGCCATAGAGTCATGTTGTTTTGGAAATCAAGATTCAATTTCAGCACACCCATCTGAACTTGTCCAAACTTCAAATCCCATTGACATTTTGGCAAGTTATCCTTTTCCTGAAATTAAACTTGAGCATGAATATGATCATGACGCTCAAGTTAGTGATTCAATTCTACTTCCTGATTCAATTATGACTCCGGTGTCTTCACCTGATTGCAATCCTTTTCCCGAGTCAGTATTGGATCTTGTACCAATCCATTGTGAAATTGAATCACCAATATCTTATGATGATCATATTGAACTTGACCAATTTCATACTTTTGAAAGTCCCATTGATAAATTGGCAAGTTCTCATTTTTGTGGAATTGAACTCAATGAGGAATGTGACTTTGACCCTCAAATTTGTGATCCAGTTCAAATTCCTGAATCATTATTGACTCCTGTTATATTACCCAATTTGTGTAACATTTTAGAGTCAATTTTGATTCCCATACCTGCCATTTCTGAACTTGAATCACCAATCTTAGAAAGTCACATTCCATCATGGGGAAATTGTGGACTTGAGTTTCAACTTCTTGATTTGGACCCACTTCCTGAACCGTTATCGACTCCCGAACCTTTACTTGACTTGAGTCATTTTTCTGAGTCGATATTATTTCCTATATTTCCTGAGTCCAAATCAATCGTTCCATTCTGGGACAAGGGTGTTGATAAATTTCACTCCGAAATTATTTTGAAAATTTGGAAATTAGATGGGGTAAATTTTTTAATAAAAATCATAAATACATACATCTTTTTAGTGGGTTGTATCATGGAGGTCTCTGGTGGGTTCCTCCGGACTCCACGCAAGAATGATTGGGTCGCATTTCGTGGACCAATCAGACCGCCACCGGAACCACCACCTTGAGGTGATTTTTCCTTCCCTCTCTATTTGCTTCATGCATACATATATCACGATGCATTGAGGACAATGCATGAGATAAGTGTAGGGGAGGGTTACTAACATAGAGTTTTTAGATTTTCTTTCTTTTACACTTCTTTTAGGATACTTTTAGAAATTTTTCCTTTTATATAGGAATTTTCTCTTTCTTTAAAAACTTTTTGAAATAAGAGACAAAGGTTTGATCTATTTTTAAGAAATTAAGATGATCTTAGAAATTAAGGAAGCCTTAATTATGACATCTTAAACCTAGTCGAAATAATGGATCTTGTTTAAAATTATAGGTTAAGTATAAAAGATTGGGAGATAATTTTATCTTGAATTTTTGTCTGAGTCGATATTAGTTCCTATATTTCCTGAGTCCAAATCAATCATTCCATTCTGGGACAAGGGTGTTGATAAATTTCACTCCGAAATTATTTTGAAAATTTGGAAATTAGATGGGATAAATTTTTAATAAAAATCATAAATACATACATCTTTTTAGTGGGTTGTATTATGGAGGTCTCTGGTGGGTTCCTCCGGACTCCACGCAAGAATGATTGGGTCGCATTTCGTGGACCAATCAGACCGCCACCGGAACCACCACCTTGAGGTGATTTTTCCTTCCCTCTCTATTTGCTTCATGCATACATATATCACGATGCATTGAGGACAATGCATGAGATAAGTGTGGGGGAGGGTTTACTAACATAGAGTTTTTAGATTTTCTTTCTTTTACACTTCTTTTAGGATACTTTTAGAAATTTTTCCTTTTGTATAGGAATTTTCTCTTTCTTTAAAATCTTTTTGAAATAAGAGACAAAGTTTTGATCTATTTTTAAGAAAATTAAGATGATCTTAGAAATTAAGGAAGCCTTAATTATGACATCTTAAACCTAGTCGAAATAATGGATCTTGTTTAAAATTATAGGTTAAGTATAAAAGATTGGGGAGATAATTTTATCTTGAATTTTTGTCTTAGATAATATGCATTTCACACTTACACATTTTTTGGATGGAAACAAAGACCTAAAATGCCATAAAGCAAATAAAAAGAAAAATATATATATAAAACATCACTTATTAAGCTGGATAATTATGCCTCAAGAAGCATGATTATTCACGCCTAACAGTGGTCAAAAGAATCAAATAATCGCCCTTAGTTTTGTGGCCCTGTTTACTTGAGTCCTTAAACCCGAGGGATGTTTTCTCATCTGGTGCCCTAGGACCGTCTGGTTTGGGAGTCATCGGTTATAGGCTCGCTACATGGGTGAACTAGAAAGCCTAAACTAAGGGGAAAAAAAAGAAGAAAAAGAAAGAATATATATATATAAATAAATGGCTTGATGGTTAGAGTTGAAATCTCAGAAATCTTCACTATCATAATGTGCATATTATCTAGGTTTTATGAAAGATAAAATTGTCAATCCAATTTTTGAATTCTTACCTTAATTGAAGACAAGATCTTGCATAGAGACTAAGTTTAAGGAAGAATGATTTGTGGTGGACTTATGACCTTAGATCACTTATATTTTTGCAAAAAATATTCGAAAGCTTGTCTCCTTTTCAAAATGTGTTTTCAAAATACTAACATTTGTCTTCTTTCTTTATGGATTTTGTGGGTGCAATCCGCTGAAAACCCTCAGGAGACAACACTCCTCCTCTAGGGTAACCTAGAGGTTTAACGGCTTGTTGCACATGCTCAGTGCAATCGCGTCACCTGCGAAAGTGGTGTAATAACATTTGTAGTATAGTTTTTCTTTTCTTGTTTTGCTCGGGACGAGCAAAAGAATAAGTGTGGGGGTGTGATTAGTCTACAATTCTGCATTATTATTTCGCATTCTCCCACCGATTTATGAATAAATTGTCGATCTAAATCGTGTTTTGGTCTTTATTGCAGGTAGATCCAAAGTTCAAGGGCAAAGATGTAATAAGAGCTTAATTAAACCCAATTAAGGGTAATTAAATCCGCATTACTTGGAGGCCAAGCAAGGGATTATCTAGAAGATACAATGAACCTAGCCTCTTGCGCATATCAGACGAATTTGCGGACGAATTTACCAGAAACGGAATATACCAGGAAGCGTCTCGAAGCCAGACGGAGCCCCAGACCAAAACCAGGGAGTTCTCTCCCTGGTTTGGCCACGGATCCGCGGCTTTTTAGTGGAGCCACGCGTCGATTTTGACGCGTGGCCCCGTCTCGTCTTCTGGAATCATCTTTGGCCTATAAAGAGCCCTGCAGAGGGCCAAACCGAAAAGAGTCTTTGTTTTTAGGAGTAGGTGCAGATTTTAGGAGTAGTGTAGGTAGATGCTCTTCATTTCTCTTGTATTTTCATTTCTTTTTAGATCATTGTAGTAGGGCTGAGTGATTCATAGAGAGAGATAGTGAGGGATTGATGTAATAGATAGTGACAGTCTATATAAAGATGCCTCCTTTCTCTTCCAATGTAATCTCCTTCATCTTCTACAAGATTTCTTGCTAACTTTTCTTCTCATGGCAATCTAACTACTAATCACTAACCATCTAACCACTTACTTGATAATCCACATGAATCGGGTAGCCTCTATTAAGGCCTTGTTCTTGCAAGAGCCATTGATGGCCAATGATGATGGGTTCTAACATCTAACTTGCTAACTTGCTAACCAAGCTAACTCTCTTTTATTTTATGCTTTCCTTTAATTGTTGATGAGTTGATGCTTGTATTAGCTTGATCTTGATGCATGTTTTGATTGTGATGAACCATCTATGTGCCATGCTTTGTATCGTCTCTTGAAGCCAAGGATTAATGATGGCCGAGGATCAAAATGTGAGGCAACTATCATGAAGAGGTTAGCATGGTTAGTGGAGCATTTAGTAGTTAGTAGCCATGAGTTTTCTTTTATCTTGTTTTAGAAATCGTTTTCCAAATTCTTTCTATCATTTTCATCGTTGTTTTCACCGCCTACTTAGTTCATCTTTGTTTCATCTCCTTTTCTATTTTGTTTTCCAAACCACTCTTCTATTTAGTTTTACATCGACGTTTTCATCGCTCTCCTCACCTACCACATTCTGGATTTCCTTTTCTTTTCTTTTACTTCTTTTTCATTCTTTTAACAAAGAAGAACTGTTAACATAACACGTGAATAGAAACTGTCAATGCTTCTATCGCCTCCCTTCCCTGTGGATTCGACCCGTTGAGCCAATGCTATAACGGAAGTATCGAGGGTACATTAGCACATTCGAGCTTTTTACATCAGTTTTACATAAAACACACTTTTGAGTGCTAGTTCCCCCGATCAATAGGATCTTTGTTTTTTGGGAAAAGAATTGGTTTGTGGTCTTTTGATCACTAAGTTGTAAACCCTCCTTATTTGTGATATCCCTCTTGTGTAGAGGTTGATTTTTAGAGTGGTGGTTTTGTGCCCTATCCTTCTAGTGAGAGGTTGATTGGTTGTTTGGCTTTGTGCCCATCCCTCATTTGTGAGGTTGATTTGTGTTGGTTGTGCATTGTCTCTAGTGAGAGGTTGTATTTGTAAGGAGAGAGGAGTTGTGTACTCCATATTGTAATTGCCCCAAATCCTCAGTGGAGGTTCCCTGTGTGGGAGTCCTGTGTGGACAAGTTAGTGGAAATCCTTCTGTGTGAAGGCAGAGACGTAGAGCTGTGTGCTCGAACCTCGAAACATATCCGTGTGTTAGCGATTGATCCATTGACTCTAACTCTCTCTATTAATTTGTACCTTGTATTATTCATATTGTCATATCACTCTTATATGCTTGGTTGTGTTTGTTTGTGTGCCTCACTTGTGTTTAACCGAGAGCTTCATATAGCACCTCAACTCTTATTCAGAGGAATCAAGAGGAGTTAGTCCAGAGCCCTTCACTGGGAATTCGGCTACACTCGTTGGTTACACTAAGTGTGTTGCAAATTAAGTTTTAAATTCCGCATTATTGTTTCTTAGATTAGCCGTACACCTATTCACCCCCCCTCTAGGTATACTTACAAAATCATCATTGGAAAGGAGTTTGGAAGAAGTGATGCGGCCCAAAAATAATTTGAAAAAATGGTAGCCTCATCATGTCCACCAAATTTCAAAATTCATGTAGTCTTTTCCAGAACGACTCAAAGGAAAATCATTGTGGGAAAAAACTATGGAATTCGTGCAAGAGACCGATCGCATAATGTAAAATACGATTGACTTACCATGTCCATCAAATGTTCATACGACTCACGAATCATGTCATTTTGAAAATCCAGCATCAATTTCAACATATCAACCTGAAGTTGACCAACATCGACCTCTTGATAGTTTGGCCAGTTATTCATTTCCTGAAATTGAACTTGAAGATGATTGTGAACCTGAGCTTCAAGTTAGCAATTCGAGTCCTTTCATTGAATTAATGTCGACTCCTGTAGTGTTACCTAAACTGAGTGATGTTCTTGAGCCAGTTTTGATTCCTATACTTCCTGAACTTGAATCGATCATTTCACCCATTCACATTCCTTCCGTGGACAAAAATCAAGACTCAATTTCATTACATCCATTTGAACTTGCCTAAAATCTTGAAAACCACCTTGACATTTTGGAAAGTTATCCTTTTCCTGAAATTGAACTTGAACTTGAAAGTGATCCTGAACCTCATGTTGGTAATTTCATTTCACTTTTTAGTTCAATAATGACTCCAGTATCTTTACTAGATTTCTTCTCTATTCCGGAGTCAACATTGAATCCTGTACTAGTACACCGTGAAATGAAATCACCAATCTCTTATGATCACACTTCATTGATGGAAAAAGTGTGTGAACATCAATCTTTGGTTTGGACCCCATTTTTGAACCAATTTCGACTCTCATTGTTGACTCTCGACTTGATCTGAGTCAAATTCCCGAGTCGGCGTCAGTTTTTACTCCTGTTTCATTTGAGTCCAAATCAATCATCTTCCAAAATCATACTTCATTGTTGGACAAGGATGTTGAAGAAAATGATTCAGTAATTATTTTTAAAAATTAGAAATTAGATGGGGATAAATTTTTAAATAAGACCATTCATTCAATCATTCTTTTACTGGGTCGTATTAGAGAGGTCATTGGTGGGTTCCTTCAAGATCCACATTATCCTGATTGGGTAGCAACGCTTGGGTCAATCAGACCACCACCGGAGCCACCGCCATGAGGTAATTTTTCTTCTCTTTCTATTTGTTTCATGTATATACACATGCACGATGCATTAAGGATAATGCATGAGATAAGTATGGGGGAGGGTTTACTAACGTTGGTTAGTTTTATATTTTCTTTCTTTTACACTTCTTTTTAGGAACTTTTTTTTCTTTCGTATGAAAACTCTTTTCTTTTCTTTTTCAAAACTTTTTGATATAAGAGAAATAATTTTGATTTATTTTTAAGAAAATTAAGATTATCTTAGGAATTAGGAAGACCTAAAATTATAAATTTTTAAACGAAGTCAAAATAATAGATCTTGTTTAAATTTTAGGATAAGAAAGTAAGATTGAAAAGATAATTTGATCTTGAATTTTTTGCCTTAGATTTATGCACTTCACACTTATAGAATTTTTGGGATTGAAACAAAGACTGAAAATGCCATAAAAAATGTATTAAAAAAATGATGATAATAAATACCACTTATTGAAGTTGGGAAATTATGCCTCAGGAAGCATGATTATTCATACCTAAAATGGTGGACAAAAATTAAAATAATCCCCTTTAGTTTTGTGGCCTTGTTTACTCGAGTCCTTAAGTCCGAGGGATGTTTTCTCATCTGGTGCCCTAAGATCATCTGGTTTGGGAGTCACCGGCTAAAGGCTCACTACTCGGTTAAATAAGAAAGCCTAAGAAAATTAAGGGAAGAAAAAATATAAATAAATATACAAAAATTAGTGGCATAAAAGTTTGAGTCGATATCCTAAAAATCTTCACTGTTCACAAAGTGCATATTTTTCTAAGAGTTTTATTAAAGATCAAAGAATCAATTTTATTTTAAATTCTTACATTTAATTTATAACAATATTTTGCATTTCGACTTAGTTTAAGGAAGAATAATTTCTGGTTAACCTCTGATCTTGGATCACTTATATTTTCAAAAAAAATACTTTAACACTTTTCTCTATTTTATGTTTTCAAAATACTAACATTTGATTTCTTTCTTGATGAATTTTGTGGGTGTAATCCGCTGAAAACCTTCAGGAGACAAAACTCCTCCTTTAGGGGAAACCTAGAGGTTTAACAGCTTGTTGCACATGCTTAGTGCAATAGCGTCACCTGTGAAAGTGGTGTAATAATTTTCTTAATTCTTTTTTGTTTTGCTCGGGACGAGCAAAAGATAAGTGTGGGGGTGTGATTAGTCGTCTCTAAAACTGCATATTGAAAAGTCACCTAGAGGGGGGGTGAATAGGTGATATGGCTAATCTATGAACTCAATGCGGAATTTAAAAACTTAATGCAATACACTCAAGTGCAATCAACAAGTGATGCACACACAACCAAGCCAATCAATTATGAATGCACAATATGAATAGTTGCAAGGCACAAAGTAAAGAGAGAGATAGAGAGAGTCAATGGATCAAGCGCAAACAACAAGATATGTTTCGAGGTTCGAGCACCCAGCTCTACATCCCCGCCTTCGACACACGAAGGATTTCTAATCCACTAGCTAGTCCACAAAGAACTCTCACAAGGAGTACCCAACTCCTCTCTTTACAACCACAACCTCCTCATTGAGGCAAGCTCCAATCCAACAAAACAATCACCTCACAATTTGAGGGATTAGCACTAAGCCAAGCAAGGATCACCTCACAACTTGAGGGATACAAACCACTTGCACAAACACCCTCCTCAACCCAAGAGGCAAAAGCACAAAGCAAAGTAAATAGAGGGTTTACAACTTGGTGGTTCAACAATCAACCACAAACAATTTCTTCTCCCACACAAAGATCCTATAGAAGAGATAGTAGATTGTTGCTCAAGTGTGGAGAAAACCAATGGAATGAAAATCAAAATCACAAAGAAAAATCCTTGGGAAAAACTGAAACCAAGATATAGATGATGAATCAAAACTCTTTTCCAAAAACCCTTTTCTTTGGTTTTCCAAACCCTAGCAAAAACTCCAAATAGATTGTTCAATATGAGTTCAAAAACTTCTTTTGATTACTGTGAAAACACCAGAGAGTAGGGAAAAATTCGCACAAAAATTCTTAGAGAAAAACTCTCACAAATGGGGTCTTTATAGACCCAAAAAAATATAGCCGTTGGCAGCTGAAATTGCCAAAAATGAACTGCCAGTCGACCGGCCGGTCGACCGTCCACTGGTCAAATTCTGCCCGTTGGCAGCTACCGGTCGACCGTCCCGGTCGACCCAAACAAACAGAGAGCTCTGCTCTCAGACCCGGTCGACCCTGACGGTCGACCGTCCAAACGTGCACAGATCTGTGCACGTTGGTCGACCGAGCCGGTCGACCGTCTTCATCCAAGTCGACTTGTCAGAAGACTAGTCGACTGGTTGAAGCCTGGAACAGAAAACTGGGACAGAAAAACAGTTTAAAAATATTTGAAAAATCTTTTAACACTCCTAAAAATCACCAAAAATAGTTTTATCATTATGCATTGATATATAAACATGTGGTAAAAAGTTTAGCTCAAATATCAATCAATATGAACTATTTTTGTGTCTTATCATTTTTACCAAAAATCAAAAACTGTATTTTCTAAAACTTGGATTTTGAATAGAAAATACGTTTTGTCCAAAACTCTTTCAAATACAAAAAAATGATATTTAAACACTTTGAAGCATGATGCATATGGATAGAAATCCAATATACATGAAACATATACATATCATAGTTTTTGTCTTTAATTCCAAAAATAAGTTTTGTTAAAACACAAAACCTAAAACTCATGAAATAGGTATATCAAAGTAAGTTTGTCTAAGAGTTGAAGCATGCATGTATATAGAACAAATCTAATATACATTAAACCATGTAAACTTGTTTTGATATAAAATCTATTCATGCAAACCAAGATCGGTTAAACCGAAAACTAATATTTAAAACGTGAAACGTGTGTGTTGTGAACTTGAGCATATCATACTATTCTAATCTTTACAATTTGGATCTAAACACAAAACTAAACTATGGTACCGATGTCTTCTTGTAGAGCGCAAACTCCAAGCCGACTCGATCCAAAACTCTTTGATCCACCGAGCAAGTGCTATATATGATCTTTGACGCTCGGGCTCTTGAATCAACATGTGAAAGATGTGTGGAAGCTTTCACCAACTAATAACTTGATTAATGATCTGAAACTAAATAACACAAGATTATTAGTATACATAACTACATGAGTTAATCATCATCAAAACTAGAGTGGAAGGCCTTTGGGCCAACAATCTCCCCCTTTTTGATGATGACAAAACTCATGGAGTTATATATGCATGGATTAAAGTTAAGCTTCAAAGAAGCTCCCCCTTAACTCATGCATAGGATAAACAACTAATAAATGGCTCTAGATACCAATGAAATTATAAAACATGAAACGTGCATAGATATGCATAATACAATAAATGGCTCTAGAAACCAATGGAAGATACCAATGAAATTTTCAAAAACAAATAAACATGTTCTAGATACCAATTAGCAAAAATAAATAAACATGCTCTTGATACCAATAAAACTAAACAAATAAACATGCTCTAGATACCAATTAAACTCAATATATGCAAAACAAAACTAATGTTCTAATTATCTCTTTTACAAGCTCTTGATACCAAAACTAAACATGTTCTTTAAATAATGCTTTTGATACCAATTGAACTTAATATAAAAACACATAAAAACATGCATATAAACTCAAATTCTTCTCCCCCTTTTTGTCAATCATCAACAAAGGGTTAAAAACAAAACTAATAAAAACATATACCGATTAAAAGAAATTCTTCTCCCCCTTATTTACAAAACTAATAAAAACATATTCTTTTATATTCAAAACAAGGAATCAATCAAGGGATGCTCTCCCCCTTTTTGTCTAAACTCAAATATGATACCAATTAAAAATGTGTCAATGAAGTGCATTTTGATACCAATTAAAAATGAAACTATACCAATTGAAAAACAAAAATCTTGATGCCAATTGATAAGTAAACAAACAACATACCAATTGTAAATAAACAATCTTGAAATCAATTGAAATTAAACATAACAAATTTTGAATTTCTAAACATAAATGTTGATTTAAACATATAAACAAATTTGATTTTGATACCAATTGAAATTATTATTCTCTATCATAAAGCAAGGGAGTGGAATACTAAATACCAATTGAAAGATGAAATACAAGATTTTCTCCCCCTTTATGAAATACCAATAAAAACTATGATAAGGCTCGAATTAAGATACCAATTGAAAACTAAATCAATTGAAACAAAATTGAAGCTCAAGCTTATCATAAACAAAATCTTGTGCTTAAAGATATAGGGATATAATAAGCATAAATAAAACATATATATGTATGAAAAGTAGATACCAACTGAAATTGATATACTTTGAAATGCAAGCATACATACATAAAAATATATGAGTACACAGGAAATGTCAAGATTGATACCAATTGAAAAGAATTCAATGATACCAATTGAAACAACAATAAGATCAAGTGTATATCTCATATAACCTACCACCCATTTCATGTTCAAGTTTACTATGATTTTCACTATAAAGCATACATGAGCATGATCTCCCATCCAACCGCCCTTTGATGGTACGGGTTTTCAAAAAATAGGTTTACAAATATAGTATGTTTAAAAACTACTACCAAGGAAGAATATCACAACTAGTTATATGAATCAACTAGTACGAGATTCTTCAAACAAGGAATAACAAAAAAGATATTTTTCATGAAGACACATGTAAACCACATGGCACTAAAACACTCAAAATCCATATAGCACAATTTGTACTCATGAAAACTAAGTCATGAGAAAACATTAAATAAGGTGAGTGTACAAGTGTTGTGAGAAACATATCAACATGAAAAATGGACAATCAAGCTCAATGTTAAAAACATGAAATTCATCTAGGATGTGAAATCACCAATTGAAATCATCTTAAAAACATGAAATTCATCATAGATGTGAAATCACCTAGCAAACATGAAATTCATCCAAACGATTTAAACTTCAGGGCATATGTATGTCATGTACAAACTAAAGTATACATACATATCCTAAACACAATGAGTCCACAAGGGTATATGCATGAAGGCACGTGGCTCAAGGATGTACATGTATAATCAATAGTTTGGACAAGATAGACATATACATGAAGTTAAAACACATGATCATGATAACATATCGAAATTGAGGAATACAAGTTAGAATGCATGAATCATCAAAACTAGACTATACTAGCATATCTAATGGGTACAAATAGGCATTCAAGCACAAACATAAAAAGATTTACTTGTTGCCCATTCTATGTACAAGTATAAATTCTAGTTTTCATGAAAACTAACATCTAAACATATATTCAAATCATGAAGCATAAAACGACACATAGATCAACATGAAAATCATAAAAATGATCATAATAATCAAAAACATGAATTATTAAAACAAAAAGTCATAGTCAACCATATGATTAGCATGACAAAGACATGTGCATTAGATCTATGATTAACATGATAGTTAAAACATAAAGAGAACACAAAATATGGGTCCATACTAAACATGGGTGATCTCAAAAGCTATACATGCATGTCAAGGGTCTAATAAACATGGCATTCAACATACTAAATAAAACATGAGTCATCAAAACAAAACATCATAAACATCCATATGATCATTATGTATATGCATGTACATTAGATCTAGGGCATACATGATAGTACTAAACAAGGTGAGAACACAAAGATAAGATCCATATAAAACATGGGTGTCTCAAGTAACTAAATATGTATAACACTAATCTAATCAACATGACATAAGCATAATGAACAATAAAACAAGACATGCTGTGAATAGATGAATATGAAAAGCATGTAAATTAAAAATGGGAGTTAGAGAATGATACCAAAACCGATGAAGGTGCATCTCTAGTTCTCCAAACTACGGTGGTCCTCCCACCAAATCCCCTTGAAAGTGAAGCATCCAAATGGTTCTCTTTTAAGCTTAGAACGCATCCACCTCAAGGCACCAATACTCTCACGTGATGCGAGAGCTCCCACCTACATCAAAAGTCAAGGAGGTGGTTTTTGGTACCCATTTTCTTTTGGGTCCATAGGGGTTAGTATCCTTTCTAACCCAAACAAGATTAGTTGCTAAATTTTCATGATAATATGATCATAATAAAATCTAGCAAGTTGGCCTTTTCGGCCACAATGTGTACATGTGTACACATGAGCGTACGTGTGATGGTGGTGACCGTGGGAAGCACGTGTATGCCGTGATGAGTGTGCATGCAAAGTTGGAACTTGTTTCTCACGAACCAAGGATTCCAAACGAGTGTGGTTCATGGCACATTGGCTCAAAGTGGAGCCTAAACAATCAACACTTTTCTTCAAAATACTTATGTCATTTTCAATGCTAGAAGATAAAGTGGAGCATGCAATAGGTGTGCAAGAAGTAGAAGCTACACTAGCATGGCACACATGAGAATTAATTTCAATTTTCAAAGATTCATTTTTCTTTAAAACCAAATCCAACTCTTTGGTAATTGAATCAATTTTATTTTTCAAAATAAGGTTATCTTTAAAAGTAAAATCCAATTTTGAAGATAAAATCTCATTGTACTTCACAACATCATCACAATCATTTTTGCTTTTCAAACCTTCAATCTCATTAAGGGCAAGGTCTAGTTGAGATCTTAGTGAGTCACGTTCACTAGTGATCTCTTCCTTCTCTTGCAAAACCAATTCAAAATTAGAACACAAATCCTTTAATTCATTTTTCAAAACAAGGTTGTCCTCTTTCAAAAGATTGTGTTTTTCTAAGAAATTTTCAAGCTTTTGAGCAAGTTCCAAATTTAAAGATTAAACTTCCAAACATCCATAGTAATAGGAACTAGAGCTATCATTCAATTGAGTGTCCGATTGTACCTCAAGGGAGTTATTCCCTTTGACCATGAAGCAATGCTCTTCGGACTTTTTTCTCATAGAACTCCTCATCTTGTTGATAATCCTTGGAAGCTCGGGAGACGTCAATATGCTCCAAACTACAAAAGCCGTGTCATAACGATCAAACACCGGTAAAAGATGTTCATTAAGAGATGCTCTAAGTGCTCTAAGTGCTAATGCATTAGCCTTTTTATGCTTGCTACTATTAGGGAATGATTCTTGAGTAGAGGCTTGATAAACTAGATGACCTAGTGATTTTAAATGCCTACTCATATTGGCCTTCCAAGTATCAAGTCTAAAATGGTCAAACATAGGAGGGCTATCCATGAGTGCAAACTAAATGAGTGCAAATGAAGAATGCAAATGAAGATTAGCAAACCAAGATCTCACTCCTAGGTGGTTAAACCTAAATATCAGGAGCGTAGGCTCTGATACCAATTGAAAAGTCACCTAGAGGGGGGGTGAATAGGTGATATGGCTAATCTATGAACTCAATGCGGAATTTAAAAACTTAATGCAATACACTCAAGTGCAATCAACAAGTGATGCACACACAACCAAGCCAAGCAATTATGAATGCACAATATGAATAGTTGCAAGGCACAAAGTAAAGAGAGAGATAGAGAGAGTCAATGGATCAAGCGCAAACAACAAGATATGTTTTGAGGTTCGAGCACCCAGCTCTACATCCCCGCCTTCGACACACGAAGGATTTCTAATCCACTAGCTAGTCCACAAAGAACTCTCACAAGGAGTACCCAACTCCTCTCTTTACAACTACAACCTCCTCCTTGAGGCAAGCTCCAATCCAACAAAATAATCACCTCACAATTTGAGGGATTAGCACTAAGCCAAGCAAGGATCACCTCACAACTTGAGGGATACAAACCACTTGCACAAACACCCTCCTCAACCCAAGAGGGAAAAGACCAAAGCAAAGTAAATAGAGGGTTTACAACTTGGTGGTTCAACAATCAACCACAAACAATTTCTTCTCCCACACAAAGATCCTATAGAAGAGATAGTAGATTGTTGCTCAAGTGTGGAGAAAACCAATGGAATGGAAATCAAAATCACAAAGAAAAATCCTTGGGAAAAACTGAAACCAAGATATAGATGATGAATCAAAACTCTTTTCCCAAAAATCCTTTTCTTTGGTTTTCCAAACCCTAGCAAAAACTCCAAATAGATTGTTCAATATGAGTTCAAAACTTCTTTTGATTACTGTGAAAACACCAGAGAGTAGGGAAAAATTCGCACAAAAATTCTTAGAGAAAAACTCTCACAAATGGGGTATTTATAGACCCCAGAAAAATATAGCCGTTGGCAGCTGAAATTGCCAAAAATGAACTGCCGGTCGACCGGCCGGTCGACCGTCCAACGGTCAAATTCTGCCCGTTGGCAGCTACCGGTCGACCGTCCCGGTCGACCCAAACAAACAGAGAGCTCTGCTCTCAGACCCGGTCGACCCTGACGGTCGACCGTCCAAACGTGCACAGATCTGTGCACGTCGGTCGACCGAACCGGTCGACCGACTTCATCCCAAGTCGACTTGTCAGAAGACTAGTCGACTGACAAGTCGACTGGTTGAAGCCTGGAACAGAAAACTGGGACAGAAAAACAGTTTAAAAATATTTTAAAAAATCTTTTAACACTCCTAAAAATCACCAAAAATAGTTTTATCATTTTGCATTAATATATAAACATGTGGTAAAAAGTTTAGCTCAAATATCAATCAATATGAACTATTTTTGTGTCTTATCATTTTTACCAAAAACCAAAAACTGTATTTTCTAAAACTTGGATTTTGAATAGAAAATACGTTTTGTCCAAAACTCTTCCAAATACAAAAACATGATATTTAAACACTTTGAAGCATGATGCATATGGATAGAAATCCAATATACATGAAACATATACATATCATAGTTTTTGTCTTTAATTCCAAAAATAAGTTTTGTTAAAACACAAACCTAAAACTCATGAAATAGGTATATCAAAGTAAGTTTGTCTAAGAGTTGAAGCATGCATGTATATAGAACAAATCTAATATACATTAAACCATGTAAACTTGTTTTGATATAAAATCTATTCATGCAAACCAAGATCGGTTAAACCAAAAACCGAAAACCAATATTTAAAACGTGAAACTGTGTGTTGTGAACTTGAGCATATCATACTATTCTAATCTTTACAATTTGGATCTAAACACAAAACTAAACTATGGTACCAATGTCTTCTTGTAGAGCGCAAACTCCAAGCCGACTCGATCCAAAACTCTTTGATCCACCGAGCAAGTGCTATATATGATCTTTGACGCTCGGACTCTTGAATCAACATGTGAAAGATGTGTGGAAGCTTTCACCAACTAATAACTTGATTAATGATCTGAAACTAAATAACACAAGATTATTAGTATACATAACTACATGAGTTAATCATCATCAAAACTAGAGTGGAAGGCCTTTGGGCCAACACATATTTCATACCACATCTTCACATTTATTTAATATTAAATTCTGCTAATAATACCTCTGTTGCATGTTTCTAGGTCCGTGGTATGAAATGAAGATGAAGACCCAAAATCACCATTTAATTGGTGATTAAAGGCCTACAAAGATAACCATTGACTTTGGAGATGATTTTGTCAAAATCAGGGACTCAAAACTCAAAACTGGGAGATCTAGCCGATAAGGGGACAGGAGAGGATAGCGCAACAGGCGGCGTCGCGCAGGTAGCCGACCTATAGCCGCGAAAAAGCGGCCATAGCCGCGTTTTCGCGACCGTACGGGCTCGACCGCTCCCGTACTTTGGGCCAGGGTTTGTCCTCTGGCCTCCTTTCCCCTGGTGCCTATAAATACCCCCTGGGATTCTTCAGTGAGGGATATGCAGAGTATATGATAGTTTTCATCTCCATTTTGTAGTTTAGGGTAGTTTAGGTTAGTGTTCTTCTTCTTCCTCCTTTGTATTTTCTATTTCTTTTAGATCTTGTAATAAGAGAGAGAGTGGTACATGGTGAGGAAGTAAGAGTGCTTATAATAGAAGGTGACAATCTATGAAAGGTACTCTCTTAACTTATCTTTATTTTCTTCTCTAACTCCTTTTACATGTTTAGCTAATTTTTCTCTCATGGCAACTAACTACTAACCGCTAACTTGCAAACTTCTTACTTGATAATCCACATGAATCTAATAACCTCTACTTGGCCTTGCTCTTGCAAGAGCCATTGATGGCTCATGATGATGGATCTAACACTCAAACATCTAAATCTCTAATAAGCTAACATTACTTTATTTCATACTCTTATTGGGTTTTGATGATTTAAGTGTAGCTTGCTCTTGTTAGTTAAATTTGGATTTGAAAGTTAACATATGAGCCATGCTTTGTAAAGCTCTTGAACCAAGGACTAGTGATGACCAATAATACATGTAAGGCAACTATCACTAAGACGTTAGCATGTTAGTGGAGTCATTAGTAGTTAGTAGCCATGAGTTTTTTTTATCTTTTTACTTTATTTTAGAAATACTTTCAAAAACCACAAACATTTTATCTTTTATGTTCCCACTTCTTCGTGTTTCACCGCACCTCTCTTTTTATTCTTTATTTTCTTTTCTTTTGATTCTTTCAAACATTGAAGAACTTTTAACACACACGTGAATCAACTAGTAAAGCTTCTATTGCCTCCTGTCCCTGTGGATTCGACTCGTTTTAGCCTCTATGCTTTAACGGAAATATTGAGAAAGCCAAAGCACACACACTTTAAATTTTAATTTCAAACATACACTTTTTGTGCGCGGTTTTCCCCCGATCATTTATGCATATTCTATTAAGGCTAAAAAAAAGGTGTGAGTTATTTTTCTTGTCCCTCCCAACTCTTAGTCAAACCAATTTTTCTTTTTTATTTAGGCTAAAATAAAGATTCCTTAATAAGGTTCCCTTATTTCTTACAACCTTTTAGCATTTTTTTAAAGAGTATAATTTTTTTTTTTCGTTCAGGAGGTTTTTTTTAATAAAAGGAAAAGAAAGAACGTTAGCACTCCCCATGCCTATCTAATGCATTGTCCTCAATGCTAGTCATGTAAATGCAAATGCAACAAATAGGGGAAAGAAAAAATATCACCGTCTCCGTTGACTCGGGCCGGCCAAGTGCGAATAGGCTAAGGGAGAGGGAGAAGAGAGTAAAAATAGGCGTAGAAAAAGAAATTTCCAAAAAGGGTATTTACAAGTATACAAGGGGTGAGCATATAAACAATAAGTATAAAGAACTCCTAAATTTTTTTTATTTACACTTTTTTTGGGTGATGTGTGGATGGCTATGGTCAGGTGTATGACGGAGCAAAAAGACTCAGTACAATTTCAGCCTAGGACGCAGGCTTAGTGGTCAAAAATGGCTTCAGTCTTTGCCCATTCACTTTGAATTCTGTATTACTCTTAGGATCGACAATAACCACAGCACCGTGTGGAAGACGGTGCGCACAATGAATAGTCTAGACTAACGAGTTTTCAACTTCCCCGCGAAAATGTGAAGCCTCAAGTTGTATAGCAGAACCTTATCTCCTGGGGCAAAGTTTTTCGGTTGATAATCTGGTCATGAAAAATTTTAGTTCTGCTTTTTGTAATCCGTGCGTTCTCGTAAGCCTCATTCCGTATCTCCTCCAACTCTGAGATCTGCAAACTCTTTAGTTCACCAGTTTTGGTCAGATCGAAATTGAGTTGCTTAATAGCCCATAGGGCTCGATGTTCTAACTCGACTGGAAGATGACAGGCTTTTTCAAATACGATTTTACAAGGAGACATCCCCAAGACCGTCTTAAAAGCAGTTTGGTAAGCCCATAACGCATCGTTTAGCTTGATCGACCATTCCTTTCGGTTTTGTCTAACAGTCATTTTCAAAATGAGCTTGATTTATCGATTGGTCACTTTGACTTGCCCATTTGTTTGGGGATGATACGGAGTGGATAACTTGTGATTGATGGAATATTTTTGCATCAGAGCTTAAAAAACTCTATTGCAGAAATGCGACCTATTATCAATAATTATCGCTCTGGGGGTGCCAAAACGGGAGAAGATATTTTCCTTGAGAAATTAGACAACCACTTTGTTGTCATTGGTCTTTGTAGGCACAACTTCTACCCATTTAGAGATGTAATCCACTGCAACCAAGAGGAACTGGTTGCTGAATGAATTTGGGAATGGCCTCATGAAATCGATACCCAAAACATCAAAAATTTTGACTTCAAGAATCGGGTTCAGGGGCATCATGTCTCTTCTCAAAATTTTCCCAATCTTCTGGAATTTGCACATGACTTGAAAAAGTGGAATGAGTCTTTGAACAAAGTGGGCCAGTAAAACCCACTTTGTAAAACTTTCTCTGCGATTTTGTGGGGACCGAAGTGTCCTCCGCATGCAAGTTCATGGCAAAACTAAGTACACTCCTCTGTTCTTCTTCTAGTATGCATCGTCGAATAATCTGGTCAGGACAATACTTAAAAAGATACGGCTCCTCCCAGAAGAAGTACCGTACTTGGGCAAAGAAGCGACACTGGTCTTGCTTTGTCCAGTCAGCGGGTAATTATCCAGTGGCCAGGTAATTGACTATGTCCGCATACCATGGTTACTTGAAAATGGCCAGGATGTTCTCATCTGAGAAATCCTCATTGATCGGAGCTTGGATGATACGTGCATTCAGAATTTTTGACAGATAATCAGCTATCACATTTTCTATACCTTTTTTATCTCAGATTTCTAGGTCAAATTCTTGAAGCAGAAGGATCCACTGAATAAATCAAGCTTTCGCTTCCTTCTTAGTCATGAGGTATTTCAATGCCGAGTGGCCCGTGAAAATCACCATCTTTGATCCTAACAAGTAGGGCCAGAACTTTTCAACGCAAAGACAACGGCCAAGAATTTCTTCTCGGTCCTTGTATAATTCTGTTGGGCGTCATTCAGGGTCCTACTCGAGTAGTAGATCACGTGCTGCCTATTATCGATGCTCTGTCTAAGAACAACGCCGATAGCAAAATCAGAGGCATCGCACATGATTTCAAACGGTTGTACCCAATCTGGAGCAGAATTAAAAGGCGCAGATACAAGGTCTTTCTTAAGCTTCTCCCATTATTTGAAACATACTTCGTTAAAATCAAAGGGCACGTCCTTTGCGAGCAGGTTGGTTAAGGGCCTAGCTATTTTGCTAAAGTCTTTAATAAACCGTCGGTAGAACCCAGCATGCCCTAGAAAGGATCTGATATCCTTGATGTTTTTGGGTGGTGGAAGATTAGCAATCACTTCTATTTTTGCCTTGTCAACTTCAATTCCTCTCCTAGAAATCTCATGGCCTAAGACAATCCCCTGTCTCACCATGAAATGACATTTCTCCCAGTTCAGAGTTAGATTCTTTTCCTTGCATCTTTGCAGAACCAACTCTAGATGATGAAGATATTGATCAAATGAATCTCCGTAGATGGAGAAGTCATCCATAAAAATCTCAAGAAAATATTCCACCATGTTAGAGAACAAACTGAGCATGCATCGTTGGAATGTCGCGGGAGCGCTGTACAATCCAAAGGGCATGCGTCGGTAGGCGAAGGTTCCGAATGGGTAGGTGAATGTAGTCTTCTCCTGATCTTCTGTAGCA
This sequence comes from Agave tequilana, assembly GCA_038442645.1. Classification (NCBI taxonomy): domain Eukaryota; kingdom Viridiplantae; phylum Streptophyta; class Magnoliopsida; order Asparagales; family Asparagaceae; genus Agave; species Agave tequilana. The sequence continues at coordinate 208,058 of JAVJIF010030076.1, read as the reverse complement.
ATGGGGATCTGATTGTATCCCGAGTACCCATCCAAGAAACAATAGTACTCATGTCTAGCCAAGCGTTCAAGCATTTGGTCAATGAAGGGTAGCGGAAGTGGTCTTTACAAGTTGCCGCATTCAACTTTCTATAGTCAATATAAACACGAATCTTGGTAGGCAGTCTTATTTGTGCCAACTCTTTCTGCTCATTCTCTGTCACCGTAAAACCAGCTTTCTTGGGGACCGCATGAACCGGGATAACTCATTGGCTATCAGAAATAGGATAAATGATACCATTGTCTAACTGTTTCAAATTTCTGTTTTACAGCCTCTTGCATGAGTGGGTTTAAGTCTGCGTTGTGGGTTCCTCCTGGGAATCGCTTCATCGATTAAGTGAATTCTATGTTGAACTATTCCTGGACTTATCCCCTTGATATCTTTCATGGTACATCCAATGGCTTCCCTGTGTCTCTTCAGAATAGACATCAAGCTGTCCTCTTGTTGCTCAGTCAGATGGGATGCTATGATGACTGGCAGGGTTTCTCTTCCTCCCAAGTAGGCGTTCTTAAGGTGTTCAGGTAAGACTTTTAACTCTAGGGAAGGTGTTGATTTATTGGAGGTGATATCTGGAGTTCCGGTCCTGCGATAAGGTATGCTTGGGCTTGATGCCCAATCCACTGCAGAGTCTATGATCTGATCCAGATTGAAATCCTTAGACTCCAGTTCAAACTCACTCTCTGTTTCCATCTCTATGCTTTCTTCATGCTCACTGGTCAAATTTTCAATAGAATTGACCTCAAAAATCTAATCATTTATATCCCTGGGATGTCTTCTAAGATTGAAGACATTGACTTCCTTTGTCATATCTCCAAAGGTCTATCACATGAACCCATTCCTATAGTTGATTATGGCATTGGCTGTAGCAAGGAATAGGCGCCCTAAGATAACCAGAGTTTGAGACCGCGAATTTGACACAGGTTGGATCTCAAGTACAATAAAGTCAACGGGGAGATGAAATCCCCGACCCGAATAAGGACATCTGTGATTTCCCCTTAGGGATTTTCACAGATCGGTCTGCTAACTGAATAGTGACTCGAGTTGGACTCAGCTCGCCCAACCCAAGTTGCTGGTATACTAAGAGAGGTAGCATGTTGATACTTGCTCCCAGGTCAAGGAGTACTCTGCTAATTTCTGTTTGTTCTATAGTGGAAGAAATTGTAGCCATCCAGGATCTTTGTATTTTACCAGAATAGGACTAGACAGAATTTCGCTTATGTTTGTTGCCTAGAACACTTTCTTGGGCACATTCGTCTTTCTCTTCTTCGTACACATATCCTTAAGAAATTTGGCATAGGCTGAGACTTGTTGGATAGCTCAAGAAGAGACACATTCAGTTTGACCTGATTAAACATCTCAAGTATTTTTTCCATGTGCATGTTCTTATTATTGTCCCTAAGCCTGTTGGGAAAAGGTGCTACAGGCTTGTGAACTTCATCAGCAGCTGTGTCCTTATCAGACATTTGGGGAGCAAATTTGGAGGAGCTAGCAGATGTGGAGGCAGGAGCAGGATCAATGTGAGTGGAATTTTTCTGCTGGTAGACCTAGTTGTCCACCTTCTTTCCTGATTGAAGAGTATAAATAACATTACTGGTTGATCTGAGGATCCTGAATTATATACGCTTGATTGGAGTTCTTAGGGTTAACTAGCGGCTGATTAGGTAAAGTACCCTTTGGTCTTTCACTTAGAGAGTTAGTTAATTGACTCATCTGCATTTCCAATCTCGATATAGCCTGTGAATGGTTGCTCAATATTTGTCCTTGATTTTGCATGAAGGCAGCTTGGGACTTCATAAAAGCTTCCATACTCTCTTCCAATTTACTAAATTTCTTTTCCATTGGTGAACTTTGGAAGGAGGAAGATGAAGCTTGACTGGGAAAATTCGTTTGATGATTGGGATGGTGGAGATTATTGGTGAAATTTGGCCTAAGAGAATTGTTTTGGGCCCAAGTGAAATTTGGGTGATTTCTCCGAACGGGATTGTACGTTTGTGAGTAAGGATTGTGTGGCGACCGTGAATAGGCCGCATTCATGTGTTCTAGTGGCACTTGGTGAGTCTAGAAAACAGGACACTCTTCAAAAATATGGTTCGGTGCCTGACAGTATGAACAACCCGGGTTGTGAATTGGTGGTGGGTTAATTTGATTGACATTGGCTAGCTCTTTTGATTTTAGAGCCTTTATTCTCCTCATCAGAGTTGCGATCTTAGCTTCAGCAGTTATGGATGATTCTAAGGATATGAGCCCTCCTTTCGAAGCTATAGACTGTTAATTCCTTAGTTTTTCTAAGGTTGGCTCCGATTGCAGAATTTTCTCAGCTAGATCTTCAAACAAATCCCAACCCTGATTTTCATCCTTTTGCAAGAACCCTCCCTGACATATGGTTTCTAATAGGGTTTTTGTTTGATAATCTAAACCATCATAGAGAATCTGACACTGACGCCATTTTTTTACACTGTGATGAGGGCACTGAGCTAGGAGATCTTTGAATCATTCAAAGTATCTCCCAAATGGTTCGCTCTATTCTTGCCTAAACTACATGATATTTTTTCTGATGAGGGCAGTCTTATGGATTGGGTAAAATTTCTTCAAGAAGGCCTTGACGAAATCGTCCCACATTGTAACTGAATCTACAGCCAAACTGTACAATCATTTTTTAGCTGGTCCTTTAAGGAGAAGGGAATGAAACATAACCTAACGACATAGTCTCTTAGCTGGGGAATGCGCATCATGAGGCATACTTCTTAAAATTTCCTAACAAAGAAGTATGCATCCTTCGATTCTAAATCATGAAATTTTAGAAGAGTGTTGATGAATGGGACTTTAACTCGAAGTTATTACCATTCGCTTCAGGAGTTTTATACAAGATGGGAGTGAGGTTCTATCGGGTAAAATTTGTCCTGTAGCGATGCCATCACCAGTTCTGAATGCAGGGGTAGAGAAGTGTTTCTGGTTAATTTGGAGGTTATAGGATCTCTCACCCACTCTTGCATACAGCGCACCATAAACAACGTATAGACAACAAACAATCGAAAATAATAAAAACAAACAAAAAGAAAGAGAAACAACCACAAGGCTTTAGTCTAAGGTACTTAGACCTAGACGAATCCTAACTGGTTGATTCTCCGGGGGAGGTTGTTGCAGGTACTCGACTACAAGCTAATCGGCCAGGAAAGGGCATAACTCGGTGGGAGGTATCCAGACGTGAGCCACAGGCCTTAATTATGCTAAACCACGGAGCTTTCGAGGCTTAACCTCTCAATCCTCTTTCCTTAGATACCGATTTTACAGGAGTATAGTTCTTACAATTTTTACCCTCGGTTAATTTCTTAGTGAGTCCGAGATGTCCCTAGGGCCAATGTCTATCAATTTTTAGTTAAGACTTGAGTTGTGTGAGTGCAGTTGGAGATGGTTTTTGGGCTAGAAAAGGGTGATGAAATCCCCACCTTATTTTATTTAATTGGGGGTTTGCCCTTAATGTCAATTGTGCATGTGCAGTATATTCACAACAAGATAACACTCAAAGCGATAAATTACTCCAAAATATTGGTCCTATTCTATATGAATGCACACGTACCTTTCTCCAGCAATCTTCAACAAAAATTGAAATGAATTGAAATAGACACGTGCCCCAAATGCAAGAGTCTAATCCAATTTTCAATTTAGCAATACATGAATTTCTGTTGAGTTTATTACAAATGTATAAGGTGAAGCATACAAGTGAACTAAAAAAAGTTTGAGAAAGCAACTTTTGAGCAATTTTCAGCAACCTTGCAGAAGAGTTTTTGTTAGTACTTCAATCAGAGAAATTCGCTTTTACACGAATTTTTCCGAGGGCAAATGAATTTCTTGTGCAATATCTTTGGCCACCACTCTTGCTTCACGTAATTGTTAGCTCCTTGGTACTTCTCCTACAAAATAAAAAAAGAAGAATCTTTAGTGTTGAACAATAAAGCCGTTTCCTCCCCGGCAACGACGCCAAAATTTGATCGGCAAAAAGCATGCACAAAATTAAGTAAGGAGTGATGGTTGATGTTACTGCTTTTGCGATTCTTTCATACTAGAAAAGTGGCTATACGGGTCATATCCACAAGAAGGGAGAGCGATGGAAGTTTGATTCGGCTTCGTTGTTCAAAGTAAAGAAAAAGGTCCTTGTTTCAAATAAAGAATTTGAAATGAAAACAAGTGTTGTTTCAAGAATTGTTGGATTTGGTTGATGTTTGTAAAGAAGAGTTTTCTTAAAGGTAAAAACGCATGGCTAACTTTCTACTAAGTGCTCCCACTAATCTCTAACTTCTTAAAGATGTAGCCTCATGATGGATCATAGGCAAGCATAACCTTTATACATAGGAACAATTCACGTTGGAGACAGAATGAAAGCCTTTCCTTTAACTTAGCTTTACACCGCAAAACTTGAACATTCCCTTATCAAGATCTAATCAAAGACGAGAACAAGGGAAGAAACAAGTGCACAAATGGTATCGGCAAAGATTAATAGGAAACCTCTAACTTACAAAGACAAGCAAAGTTTACGATCTATAGATCATCAAAAACCCGTTAAGTATGAAATATAAGAAAGGGTTTACTTATAAGTAAGTGAGAGTTAGAACCCTCGTCTTAAGATGTCATAGCTCTCGTTTGCACAAGGTAACACTATTGACTCATTTGGGTTATCAATCAAGTTGTTAGAGATTAGTAGGTTAGTAGTTAGTTAGCCATGCAATGAAAGAGTTAGTTAGATATGAGTAAGAAAAGAAAACAATAAGAGAGAAGTAGTAAAGAGAAGAAGTATTGCACTAAAACAAGAAAGTAAAAGCAAATGAAAACACCAAGTATATGGAAAGAAGAAAGAGAAGTATTACTTGTATAAGCGTGTCACCTTCAAATACAACTTGTACACACTATATCTCTTTCACTCTAATGGCTAAACTAAACTAGAGGAAGAAGAAAACATAAAATAACTACAACTCCTAGAAACAAAGTAACAATAAAATTCTAAACTCTGGATATCCCCCTGAAGAACCCCAATGGGGGTATTTATAGGCACCAGGGAAAAGGGGGCCAGGGGCAACCCTTGGCCCAAGGCACTGGCGCGGCGGCGCTAGTATGGCCACGAAAAGCTACGGAAACGCGGCTGTACCAGGATGGCGCGAACAGCGCCGCCTGCTGTGCGCTGTCGCTTCGGTCCCCTGTCGGTTGTACTTTCTGAATTTTAGATTTGATCCCCCTGGTCTGATAGAATCTCCTCCTAAGATCAATGGCTACTTTGTAGGCCTTTAATCACCCATTAAATTGTGATTTAAGGTCTTCTTCACCATGGACCTAGGATCACACAAGCAAACCATTATTAGTAGTATTTATATAAAATAAATATGCAAATGTGGTAAAAATTATGCAATATTAGAGACTAATCACTTTCCCAATGCGTTCTCTTTAGAGGAGATTTAGAGGAGCTCAATCTCTTCAACTTAGCTTGAATTCTCTCCAATTTACTTTTTGTCTTTCTCAACTTTGGCCTATGTTTTTTTTTGATTGGTCCTCTGTAAACTTTGCATGCAACGGATCATCCAAACATCATCATGTAGTAAAGCATCTTCAACCTGTGAAGAGACATCCAATTTAATTAGAAATATACTTGAAATAATTTAAACATAGGGATTCATCAAGTAATTTTTTTTTCAAAAGATTGGTCAGTCGGTGTCTCATCAAAAGTGTAGATACTCAAGTAAAGTTTCTTTTTTCGGAAGGAACTCTAACTTTAAATACAAATTTTTTAACTTCAGGTTCTTCAATGCTTTCTGGGGGATTTGGAGGAGATTCTGGTTCAAGATGGATCTCAGAATCATCAGAGGGACGACGAATTAGCTGTTCATACAGCGGATCTACCGTCTGACTTGGGCTTCAGATGATGGAATTTTACCTGAAGGCTTCTAGGTCCTTTTCTTTCTTGTATGTGGTCTCTGTTGATGTTTCTTGTGTCATCTACATTGAGGGATCTGAAACAAGTTTCTTCTCATAATAATTAATCAACCACTTGAGATCCTCTATGTAGCTTTCTTCTTCCTTCTCTTATGTTTCGGCCTCTTCTAAAATTTCTTACTGCTGCTCCAAGATAATTTCCTTCTCTTGCTCTTCGGGATATTTTTTTGGATTACTTGGCGAAGTCCCTAGTGTATATTGGCTAGCACGGTAGCAATCTCGCCTATATGACTACAAAGGCTTGTATAGATATTATTTTATTCATTTGGTAGTGAGCGTTTGTTGCGAGTTATGCTATTGCATCTTCCAAGCTTAATTTCTTCTCTGTTTGTGGTGAAAAATATTGAGGCTTGAAATCATAATTATTGTAGTTTTACAGAGGGTTTTGATGATCTCTCCAAGCCGGATTGTAGGTGTAGGTATTGGCATAATATGAACTACGAATGCTAGCATGATTTTCTCTACACCACTCGCATACATGCTGTTGGCCCAGAGGCCTTCCACTCTAGTTTTGATGATGATTAACTCATGTAGTTATAGTTTACTAATAATCTTGTGATATTTAGTTTCAGATATTTAACCAAGATATTAGTAGGTGATTAGCTTCAACAAAGGTGATTTGGAGCTTTCACATGGTAATTCAAGAGCCCGAGCTTCAAGTTCAAATCTAGCACTCGTTTGGAGTCAAGCTCGGTGGATCACGTTTGGATCGAGTCGACTTGGAGATGGCGCTCTACAAGAAGACTTTGGTACATTGTTTAGTTTATGGTTTAGATCCATTTTTTAAAGATTAGATAGTGTGATATGCTCAAGTTCACAACACACACACTTGTTTAAAGTTTTATATTTCAGTTTTCAGTTTTTGGTTTAACCGATCTTAGTTTTCATGAATTGATAGAATCAACAAGTTTACATGATTTAATGTATATTAGATTTGTTCTATATACATCTATGATTCAACTATTTAAACAAACTTAGTTTGATAGTCTATTTCATGAGTTTGGAGTTTTGGTATTTTAACAAAACGTATTTTCGGATTTAATGACAAAAACATTGATATATATATATATATATATATATATATATATATATATATATATATATATATATATATATATATATATATATATCTTTCATGTATATTGGATTATATCCATATGCAACATGCTTCAAAGTTGTTTCAATATCATGTTTTTATATTTGGATGAGTTTTGGACAATACGATTTTTCATTTCAAAAATCCAAGTTTTGGAAAATACGGATTTTGGTTTTCGATAAAATTTGTAAGTCACAAAAATAGTTCAAAATGTTTGTAACATGATTTGATTTTACTCAACATGTTTGTATATCAAAGTATTATACTGAAACTATTTTTGTAGATTTTTAGAGATTTTATGGGATTTATTTGATATTAAAAAGACCAGTTTTCAAATCCTATAACCAGATCTACCAGGCCCTGGCGGTCGACCGGGACGGTCGACCGGACCAGTGGTCAGTCGATCGGATCGGTCGACCAACATGCACAAGGACGTGCACGCAGGCCAGCCTCTTAGGCCGGTCGACCGAGCGGTTGACCGACTGAAGTCAACCCACTCTCGGGTTGGCCCGGTCGACCGGGCAGTCGACCGGCCAGAGAGCCGTTGCTCTCTGGTTCTGGGCGCGGTCGACCGGACCGTCGACCGGCAGGCTCAACGGTCAATTTTTTGACCGTTGGCCGGTCGACCGGAAGGCCAATCTAAGGCCTTGTCAGCTGCCAACGGGCAGATTCTCTTGAGGGTTATATATACCCCATTTGAAGTTGGTTTTCACCAAGTTTTCAAGAGCAAAATTTCTCCCATTCTCAAGTGTTTAAAAGCAAGATTTTAAAAGAGTTTTTGGCTTTAAAGATTTCATCTTTATTTTTTTTAAAGGGTTGGAAAATCATTGAAAAGAAAATTCTTTGGGAATTGATTTGATCTTCATTTACATTTCTATCTAGAGTTTTTCCCTAGAGTTTCTCCTTGTGTTTTTGATTTCCAAACTCTTTATTTTCCACACTTGAGCTTATCATTCTATCCTATCTATTAGGATCTTTGTTTTTGTGGGAAAAGATTAGTTTGTGGTCTTTGTGATCACCAAGTTGTAAACCCTCCTCATTTGTGATATACCTCTTGTGTAGAGGTTGATTATTGGAGTGGTGGCTTTGTGCCCTATCCCTCTAGTGAGAGGTTGATTGGTTGTTTGGCTTTGTGCCTATCCCTCATTTGTGAGGTTGATTTTGTGGTGGCTTTGTGCCTAGCCTCTAAGTGTAGAGGTTATATTTGTAAAGAGAGGAGTTGTGTACTCCAAATTGTAATTGCCCCAAATCCTCAGTGGAGGTTCCCTGGGTGGGAGTCCTGTGTGGACAAGTTAGTGAAAATCCTTCTGTGTGAAGGCGGGGACGTAGAGCTGTGTGCTCGAACCTCGAAACATATCTCGGTGTTTGCGTTTGATCCACTTTCTCTAACTCTCTCTCCCTTACTTTATGCATTAATTCATATTTCCATATCATATACATGCTTGTGTTGTTTGTGTGTGCCTCACTTGTGTTTAACTACGAGAGCTTCATATAGCACCTCAACTCTTATTCAGAGGAATCAAGAGGAGTTAGTCCAGAGCCCTTCACCGGGAATTCGGCTACACTCGTTGGTTACATTAAGTGTGTTGTAATTTAGTTTTTAAATTCCGCATTATTGTTCATAGATTAGCCGTGCACCTATTCACCCCCCTCTAGGTGTACTTTCAATTGGTATTAGAGCCTACGCTCCTGATATTAGGTTTAACCACCTAGGAGTGTGATCTTGGTTTTGGTAATCTATCATTTGCATTTGCATTTGCACACATATAGTTTGCACTCATGGATAGCCCTCCCATGTTTGATATCTCTAGACTTGATATATGGAAGGTTATGATGAGTTGTCATTTAAAAGCCCTAGGTTATAAAGTTTACCTTGCCATTACCAAGGAATCCTACCTTAGTGATAGCAAGCATATAGAGGCCAATGCCCAAGCCCTAAAGACACTTAGAGCATCTCTTGATAAAAAATATTTACATGTGTTTTCTCACTATGATTCCGCTTTTGCAGTGTGGAACATATTGACATCTCCCGAGCTACCAACGCTTATCAATAAGAAGAGAAAATCTAGTCGAGATGAGTCCGACGAACGTTGCTTCATGGTCCAAGGGAATGACTCCCTTGAGGTACAATCAGAAACTCAACTTGATGCTGATACTAGTTATCATTGCAATGAGTGTATGGATGCACAAGCGTTAAATGATGAACTTGCTAAAAATTGTGAAAATTTGATTTCAAAATACAAACTTAAGAAAAAGGATAGCTTTGGTTTAAAAGAAGAAAATAAAAATTTATCTTCTAGACTTGAGATTGCTTTGCAAGAGAGGGATGAGATTTCAAGTGAACTTGACTCACTTAAATCCCAACTTGAACTTGCCTTTAATGAAAACAAAATTTTGAAAACAAAAATGATTGTGAAAATGTTTTAAAGAAAAATGAGCCTTTATCTTCAAAAGTTGATTTTGTTGTAAAAGAAAATGAATCTTTAAAAATGAAAATTGCTTCTATTTCAAAGGATTTGGATTTGGTTTCCAAGAAAAATATTTCTTTGAAAAATGATTTAGATTCTCATGTTTGCCATGCTAGTGTAGCTTCACCTAACTTATCTATTGTATGAACCTCTTCTTCTAGGATTGATAATGATATATGTTTGTTAAAGAAGAGTGTTGATTGTTTGGGCTCCACTTTGAGCCATTATACTTTGAACCACTCTTGTTTGGAATTTATGTTTCAAAAGAAACAAGTTTCTCCTATGCATGCACAGAAACCACGACATACTCATGCTCCTCACATACACACTCATAACACGATGTATGCTCATGTGTACACATGTACACATTGTGGACGTAAGGGCCACCTTGCTAAATTTTGTTATGATAAGATAAATGATTCTAATTTAGCAAATAAGTTTGTTTGGGTTAGAAAAGGTGCTAACCCCATGGACCCAAAAGAGTTTGGGTACCAAAATCCACCCCTATGCTATTTAATGTAGGTGTGGGCTCTCACTTGACGTGAGAGTGATGGTGCCTTGAGGTGGTTGCATTCCGAGCTAAAAGATGACTGATTGAGATTGAAATAGAGTTCAGATTGTCTTAGTCTCAATGCGAATCCGCTGTAGCAAGGGCTCGAGCGGGTCGTGATCCTCAGGGAAGGATGCGATGAAAGCGTTTCGACTCGATTCCTCTGTATCTTCAAAAATAAGAGAGAGATTAGATCTTGAGATGAAAAATATGTGAAAGAGATGGTTTTGCTGATTTTCTACCACAACCCTATTGCAAATTAAAGAGCTTGATCTTCATCTTAAGATTAATATAATTCACCCTAGGTTATTACAACTATATCTAGAAAGAAAATTAATACACAATTCTAACTAAGTTACATAGATCAAAAACCTAACTATGGTTCCTCCTAACATCTAGGTACAGCCTAATAGAAGACGAATCTCAACTTATGCTGTCCTAGTTCTTAAGTTGAAGTCATGAAAAGATCCTTTTATCATGTAACCTAGATTAAGAATTTTAAGTATTTTTTTAATCTTCTAGAATTAGTTGCCTTTAAACCTAGGGTTTCTAGTGATGTTCATTAATCGGATCAAGATTTAATTGCTTCTAGGGTTGCTTCAAGAATCTCAGCAAACCACTAGGAAGATTAGTTCTTCATCATCATTTTTTTTGCTTTTTCAATTATTTAATTTTTTGGTTTTTATCTAATGAGAAAGACTGCAAAAATAAAGAAAAAACGAAAACAAGAAGAGATCGAAGATTAAAACACGAGAGATTTCAAAAGAAATAAAATAATTGCAGAAATTTAACAGAGAACAAAAGAGTGACCTTTATTGATGGATCTCCGGTTACACAATTGTCTCCTTCTTCTCCACAAAGAACTTGAAATAAAAATTACAACTTTGAATAAAAATGGCTAAAGCAAACCCTAATCGTCTCTGCATGCTCCTCCCTGTTGCGAATGCACGGATATTTATAGTGCAGAATGTCGAGGAGTCCCGGATAGAAGTGCCAACAAAATCTGGTACCCATCTCTATCCAAACTGCCGCGGATGCGCGGCTTTTGCCGCGCCTCCGCGGCAGTTTAGTGGCTTCTTGCCACGCGCTTTGGCGCGTGGCCTCTCCTGGTCCGTCCATGTGGGCTTCTGCTTTTATAAGTGTGATCCTGGCCTTTTAATCTAGATTTTCGAGATAACTTGATAATCAAGTTACTCTTAATCCAGATTTCTTCAAATCCTCTCTCCACGAAATTCCTCTTTATCTTGGCTTTTTATCCTTATCCCGCAGGTGTTTAGGGTTTGATAGAAGTCTATCCAACCCTAATTTCTGATATTTGCAACTTTTAGCCCTTGTATTTGCATTTTGAATCTTTGTATTTGCGCTTTTTCATCTGGGCTTCAAACATGGGCTTGGATCTGGGCTTTTGGGATCTTTAAGCTTTATTCTTTATTAACTTGATAATTGAGGCCTGCACATATTAAATAAAGAAATATTAATAATTGTGCATTATAATATGAATAAATGTGCAAATGCGATGGTATATATGATGACAATTATGCATTTTTTACTACCTATCACACCCCCACACTTATCTTTTTGCTCGTCCTCGAGTAAAAATCAAAAAGAAAGAGAAAAATCTAACCTAGCTAACTCACTTTCGTAGGAATCACGGTTGCACTTAGCATGTGCAACAAGCCGTTAAACCCCTAGGTTACCCTAGAGGACGAGTTTTGTCTCGTGAGGGTTTTCAGCGGATTGCACCCACAAAATCCATAAAAAGGAAAATATTTGAATTATTATTGAAGAGACTAAGTAGTCTATAAGTTTTAGGATTATCATTTTTATTCATTCTTCAAACCTGGTCTTTATAAAGTTAATTGTTATTCATTTTAGGTAAGGATTAAAATTGAATTTCTAATATAGTCTTTTTCGTTACCAAAAGTCATACGCACCCTTGTGAATCTAGGAATTCCTTAACTTGGACTCTCATGCCTCATTATTATTTTTATAACATCATCTAATTTTCTTTCGTGTAAGTATCAAGGCTTCTTGAGGCCTTCATACCTAACTAATTGACTATTAGATGTGTTAATATATATATATATATATATATTTTTTTTTGGCATGTATAACTCATCTAATTTTCTTTCGTATAAGTATCAAGGCTTCTTGAGGCCCTCATACCTAACTAATTGATTATTAGATGTGTTAATACATATATTATATTTCTTAGTTTTTTTAGGCTTTCTAATCCACCCATGTAGCGAACTTAAAGTCGGTGGCTCCCAAACCGGTTGGCTTTAGGGCACCAGGTGAGAAAACACCCCGCGGACTCAAATTCGAGTGAACTAGGCCCCAAAACTAAGGACTTTATTTTATTTACTCACCTTTAGGCATGAATACTTATGCTTCTTGAGGCACATGTATCAGCTTAATTGGTGATTTTTTTTTTTCTTTTTTCTCTTTTTTTTTTTATTAATTTTTTTTTATGAGGCACAAGGTCATTGTCTTAGAATCCTAGATATGCATTTGGTATGCACATTTCATTAAGGTAAAAATCAAGACTAATTATTTATTCAATTTCTCTCCTATACCTAAAAATTAAACAATTTATTTATCTTGACCAAGTTTTTAGAAATCCTAATCATGATTTTCCTAATCCTTAAAACTAACTTAGATTACTTTCAAAAAATAAGTCAAAGTATTTCCTTTTTATAACATTTTTTTTTTAAATTTTTTTTTTTTTTTTTATATTACATACCCTTCCCCCACACTTGTTTCATGCATTGTCCCTAATGTATGAATGAAATGTATGGAATGCATGAATTGGCAGAAAGATATAATCACCGATACAGTGGGTCAAAAAGACCCATCGCCGCATTAGCTTCCGGCACAGACTCCAAAAAGATTTTAAGACGTTGACCATTTACCTTGAATGAATTGCCATTTTTGGGATCGTAGATCTCTATGGCTCCGTGTGGAAACACCGTCTTAACAATGAATGGTCCTGTCCATCTTGACTTCAATTTGCCGGGAAAGAGATGAAGTCTAGAGTTGTAAAGTAAAACTTTTTGTCCTTGGACAAAAGTTTTTCTCGTGATGAATTTATCGTGAAAAACCTTAACTCTATCCTTCGCAATCTTCGCATTCTCGTATGCATCATTCCTCAACTCCTCTAGTTCAGAAATTTGTAATCTCCGAAACTCACCGGCTCTATCTAAATCGAAATTTAGCTGCTTAATTGCCCATAGGGCCCGGTGCTCTAGCTCGACAGGAAGGTGGCAAGCCTTTCCAAAGACTAGTCTATAGGGAGACATTCCTAGAATCGTCTTGTAGGCAGTCCTATATGCCCATAGGGCATCCACCAGTTTGATGGACCAGTCCTTCCTATTCTGATTCACAGTCTTCTCCAAAATGAGCTTGACTTGTCTATTAGAAACTTCTACCTGCCCGCTAGTTTGAGGATGGTAGGGCGTAGACAACTTGTGAGTAATGGCATATTTTCGCATAAGAGCTTCAAAAGTTCTATTGCAAAAATGTGTGCCATTGTCGCTAATGATGGCTCGAGGGATTCCAAAGCGTGAGATGATATTATCTTTCAAGAATTTGACAACAACTTTGTTGTCATTTGTCTTGCAAGGGACAGCTTTTACCCACTTCGACACATAGTCTACGGCCAACAAGATGTATTGGTGCCCAAACGAATTAGGGAAGGGTCCCATAAAATCAATGCCCCATACGTCGAAAAGTTCTACTTCTAGAATGGGATTTAGGGGCATCATATTTCGTTTGGAAATTCTTCCTATCATTTGACATCTTGTGCAAGTCTTGCAATACTCAAATGCATCTCTGAACACAGTTGGCCAATAAAAGCCACTTTGCAGAATTTTCTCGGCAGTTTTGCGGGGACCAAAATGTCCACCGCAAGCGAACTCATGACAAAAAGCTAGCACGCTTCTAGTCTCCTCGTCGGGGACACATCTCCTAATGATTTGGTCGCTACAATATTTGAAAAGATAAGGATCTTCCCACATGTAATACCGAACTTGAGACAAGAATCGGTATCTATCCTATTTGGACCAACTAGGTGGTGTTTGGTTTGTGACTAAGTAATTTACTATGTCAGCAAACCAAGGTTCCTTAGAGATGGCTAGAAGTTGCTCATCGGGAAAATTGTCATTGATGGGCAGCTCGACAGAAGGTGTGTTGGGCACACGAGAGAGATGGTCAGCTACGACATTTTCGACACCTTTTTTATCTCGAATTTCGAGATCAAATTCTTGAAGTAGAAGGATCCAACGAATGAGTCGGGCCTTCGCATCTTTCTTAAGCATAAGGTATCGCAAAGCAGAATGGTCAGTGAAGATCGTGGTCTTAGTCCCAAGTAGGTATGGACGGAATTTCTCCAAAGCGAACACTACTGCCAAGAATTCCTTCTCGGTGGTAGTATAGTTCATTTGGGCCTCATTAAGCGTCCTACTCGAATAGTAGATCACGTGCTGCTTATTGTCCTTACGCTGTCCTAAGACAGCACCTATCGCAAAATCAGAAGCGTCACACATGATCTCAAAAGGCTTGGACCAGTCCGGAGGTGAGATGATAGGGGCAGATATAAGTTCCACTTTCAATTTCTCCCAAGCACTATGGCACCTATCATCAAAGATGAAGGACACGTCCTTAGCTAGAAGGTTTGTAAGGGGTCTAGCAATTTTGCTAAAGTCCTTAATGAACCTACGATAAAATCCGGCGTGTCCTAAAAAGGATCGAATGTCCTTCACGCATCGAGGAAGTGGAAGTTTCGCAATGATTTCCACTTTGGCCTTGTCTACCTTAATCCCTTCTCTAGATATCTCATGACCTAGGACAATCCCTTGTTGCACCATGAAGTGACACTTTTCCCAATTGAGGGTCAAGTTCTTCTCGGTGCACCTACTCAGCACTAGCTCCAAATGATGGAGACACTGGTCAAATGAATTTCCATAGACTGAGAAGTCGTCCATGAAAATCTCTAGGAAACGCTCGACCATATCAGAAAACAAGCTTAACATACAACGTTGGAATGTGGCGGGGGCATTGTATAGGCCGAAAGGCATTCGACGATAAGCAAATGTCCCAAATGGACACGTGAACGTTGTTTTCTCTTGATCCTCCGGGGCTATAGGGATTTGGTTATACCCTGAATACCCATCCAAAAAGCAGTAATACTCATGACCTGCTAATCTTTCCAACATTTGATCGATGAAAGGGAGGGGAAAATGATCTTTCCTAGTGGCTGCATTCAACTTACGGTAGTCTATGCATACTCTCACCTTGGTAGGCAATCGTGTTTGCACTAACTCATGTTTGTCGTTCTCTACCACCGTAAAGCTAGACTTCTTAGGGACCACGTGCATTGGGCTAACCCATTCGCTATCGGAAATGGAATAAATTATCCCATTATCTAACAGTTTTACTATCTCGGCTTGTACAGCCTCCTGCATAAGTGGGTTTAGTCTACGCTGTGGATCCCTTTTCGGTCTAGTCCCTTCCTCAAGATGAATACGATGCTGGACTATCGTAGGGCTCAGTCCCTTAATATCTGCCATAGTCCAACCAATGGCTTCCCTATGTCTCCTAAGGGTTGCCAGCAGGTTCTCCTCTTGCCTATTGGTCAAATTAGATGCAACTATGACCGGTAACGTCTCTTGTTCACCTAGGTAGGCGTACTTAAGATGTTTGGGCAAGGCTTTTAACTCCAAAGAAGGAGTTGGCTCGATGGGTGGAGGAGTTAAGCTAGAATCTCCCATCTCTATAGAACTCAGATTTGATTCCCATTCGATCTCATCAAGACTGATATCATTTGTTTCTAACTCTTCCTCTTCCTCTGACTCAAATATGATCTCATCATTATGCTCACTCGTCATGTTCTCAATGGAGTTAACCTCAAAGGGTTGGTCGGTCACATCGTAGGGATGCTTACCTAGGTTGAAAACATTGACTTCCTTGGTCATATCCCCAAAAGTCAGTCTCATGGAACCGTTTCTACAATTTATAATTGCATTAGCGGTTGCTAGGAACGGTCTTCCTAAGATAACGGGAGTTTGGGACCTAGGATTAGACACAGGTTGTGTCTCTAAGACAATGAAATCTACCGGGTAAATGAATTCTCCAACCCGTATGAGAACGTCATTGATCTCTCCCTTTGGAACTTTGATAGATCGGTCAGCCAACTGAATAGTAACTTGGGTCGGGTTGAGTTCACCTAATCCAAGTTGTTGATACACGGAGAAAGGGAGCAAATTGATGCTGGCTCCTAAATCGAGGAGTGCTCGATTGATTTCGGCTCGACCTATGGTGCAAGAAATGGTGGGGCAACCTGGGTCCTTATACTTGATAGGGATCTGGTTGGACAGTAGCTCACTAATGTTAGTGGCTAGAAAAACCTTCTTAGGCACATTAGTCTTTCTTTTCTTGGTGCACATGTCCTTAATGAATTTGGCATAACTAGGGACCTGTTGGATTGCATCAAGAAGTGGAATGTTGAGCCTAACTTGATTGAACACCTCTAATAATTTCTCCATGTGTGCATTGTTGTTGCTTCTAAGCCTATTTGGAAATGGAGCTATAGGCTGGTGCAACTGATCTGCTGACTTTTCAGCTTCAGTTTCCTTGGGACTGGATGGAGAAGGAGTGGAGCTAGATGGAATGGAAGTGGAGCTAGATGGAATGGATGGCATGGATGGATCCGATGGCATGGATACTTGATTATCAACTTGTTTCCCCGATCTGAGTGTATGGACCATATGACACTGATTTGGGTCTTGAGCCTCATTGGCTGGCCTAGGATTCCTAGGGTTAGGCAATGGTTGACTCGGTAGGGTACCCCTCTGTCTCTCTTGCTGGTTCAATTGGAGCTCTATCCTACTTAGGACTTGAGCCAGCGTGTCTTGGCTTTTGACTATGGTATCCACCTTTCTTTCCAAATTTGAAAGTCTTGTCTCCATTTGTGAATTTTGGAAAGACTGTGGAGGATTTTGACTAGGGAAATTTTGTTGATAAGGCGGATTTTGGAAGTTGTTGGAGAATTTGGGCCTCACTTGATCATTGTTGCTTGGGCCCCATGAAAAATTGGGATGGTTTCTCCAACCGGGATTGTAGGTGGGTGCATAAGGATTGTTGGCGGGCCTTGTGAAGGCCGCACTCGTATGTTCGGGCAAGCTTTGATGCGCGATGAAAACAGGACATTCCTCGAACACATGGTTCATATCTTGACAATAAGTACAGCCCGCCGAAGATGTTGGGCTGACTTGGTTCACAGAGACTGGCTCTTTCGTTTCAAGAGCCTCTAGTCTACGCATAACAGCAGCTAACTTAGCATCGGTTGCTACGTTGGCCTCAATGGAATGGATACCTCCTTTAGAAGAAGTAGGGTCATTAGTCCTAGATTTTTCAGGAGTAGGGTCCCATTGAATGGATTTTTCAGCTAATTCCTCAAACAATGTCCATCCTTCATCTTCATTCTTTTGCAGAAATCCTCCTTGACACATGGATTCTAACAATGTTTTAGTAGAATAATCTAATCCATCATAGAGAACTTGGCAAAGTCGCCATTTCTCTATCCCATGGTGAGGACATTGGGCAAGGAGATCCTTAAAACGCTCGAAGTATTTCCAAAAAGGTTCATTGGCTGTTTGCTTAAACTGGAGGATATTCTTCCTAATCAGTGCAGTCTTGTGAACGGGATAAAATTTCTTTAAGAAGGCCTTAATGAAATTATCCCAAGAAGATATAGAACCGGCCTCTAGACTGTAGAGCCATTTCTTTGCTAAATCCTTCAAAGCAAAGGGGATAAACCTAAGTTTGATAGCATCGTCTCCTAACTTAGGCATATTCATCATTTGACATACTTCTTCAAATTCCCTTATGAAGAAGTAGGCATCCTCAGATTCAAGTCCATGAAATTTGGGAAGAGTGTTGATGTATTGTGGCTTGAGTTCATATGGGTCAACACTTTCGATAGTGAGCTGGATGCAAGAAGGAAGAGAGGTTCTAATAGGATAGAACCTATCTTGGAGTGACTGTTGTTGTGCCATGTGTGAGTCGGGCTTGAGCTCGGGTGGTGAACTAGTTCTAGTTAGCCTGGATGTGAGTGGGTCTCTCGACCAAGCGGTCATGCACAATCAGCAAACAAGTTCACCCAATCAATCAAAAAGAAAAAGAAAAACAAACAAAAATCCTATTCTAGGGTTATCCTTGACCTAGACGACTCCTAACTTTAGACTGTCCTTAGGAGGTCTATTGTCGACGTCAACCACGAGCTAATCGGCCAGTTCAGGGCAAGACCGGTGGGAGGTTTTCCGTCAGAGACGTTCCTTAATTAAATAACCACCGTTCTTCGGGCTTTCGGCCCTCAATCCCTTCGCTAGACACCGATTTGGCAAGGGTTAATTTCGAACAACTTTCCTTCTTCGGTCAATCTCCTATTGAGTCCGAGTTACCTTAGGGCCAACGTCTAGTCAAGTTTTAATTAGGGTTAGGGTTGTGAGTGTGACTGGTATGATTTGTGGGCCAAGGAAGGGTGATGAAATCCCCACCTTATCTTTGTTATGGGTTATGCCCTTAAAATGGATTAGTGTACGTGTAAAGCGGTAGAAAAGTAATCACTCAAGAAAGCGGTAAACAAACAAGAGTGCTTCCTAATCTATATGCTATGCAAACGTACCTTGTCGCCAGCACTCTTCAACAGAATAAAAGAATTAAAATAGACACGTGCCCTAAAATGCAAGAGTCTAAAACTATTTTTTTTTATTTTTTTCAACAAATAGGTTAATGTTAATTATTAACAGTTGCAGAGTGATCACAGAGAGGAAATAACACAGCAGAAAATATTTTTTTGCACTGCAGAGCAACCTGCAGAAAAATGAACTAGTAGTGAGCTACAATTGCCGCGGATTCGCGGCTTTTGCCGTGGATTCGCGGCAAACTTGTAGGTCCAAGTGCTCTGCCTTCGAGGGCAGAGGCACTGGATAGCAATATGTGTCTTCTGCTGCTCTGTTTCTGCTTTCTGTTCTCTGTACCTGCAACAGAAAAGAAAGAATGATTAGAACAAAGAAATCGTGCCGTTCCTTCCCCGGCAACGGCGCCAAAATTTGATTGAGATTGAAATAGAGTTCAGATTGTCTTAGTCTCAATGCGAATCCGCTGTAGCAAGGGCTCGAGCGGGTCGTGATCCTCAGGGAAGGATGCGATGAAAGCGTTTCGACTCGATTCCTCTGTATCTTCAAAAATAAGAGAGAGATTAGATCTTGAGATGAAAAATATGTGAAAGAGATGGTTTTGCTCATTTTCTACCACAACCCTATTGCAAATTAAAGAGCTTGATCTTCATCTTAAGATTAATATAATTCACCCTAGGTTATTACAACTATATCTAGAAAGAAAATTAATACACAATTCTAACTAAGTTACATAGATCAAAAACCTAACTATGGTTCCTCCTAACATCTAGGTACAGCCTAATAGAAGACGAATCTCAACTTATACTGTCCTAGTTCTTAAGTTGAAGTCATGAAAAGATCCTTTTATCATGTAACCTAGATTAAGAATTTTAAGTATTTTTTTAATCTTCTAGAATTAGTTGCCTTTAAACCTAGGGTTTCTAGTGATGTTCATTAATCGGATCAAGATTTAATTGCTTCTAGGGTTGCTTCAAGAATCTCAGCAAACCACTAGGAAGATTAGTTCTTCATCATCATTTTTTTTGCTTTTTCAATTATTTAATTTTTTTGGTTTTTATCTAATGAGAAAGACTGCAAAAATAAAGAAAAAACGAAAACAAGAAGAGATCGAAGATTAAAACATGAGAGATTTCAAAAGAAATAAAATAATTACAGAAATTTAACAGAGAACAAAAGAGTGACCTTTATTGATGGATCTCCGGTTACACAATTGTCTCCTTCTTCTCCACAAAGAACTTGAAATAAAAATTACAACTTTGAATAAAAATGGCTAAAGCAAACCCTAATCGTCTCTGCATGCTCCTCCCTGTTGCGAATGCACGGATATTTATAGTGCAGAATGTCGAGGAGTCCCGGATAGAAGTGCCAACAAAATCTGGTACCCATCTCTATCCAAACTGCCGCGGATGCGCGGCTTTTGCCGCGCCTCCGCGGCAGTTTAGTGGCTTCTGGCCACGCGCTTTGGCGCGTGGCCTCTCCTGGTCCGTCCATGTGGGCTTCTGCTTTTATAAGTGTGATCCTGGCCTTTTAATCTAGATTTTCGAGATAACTTGATAATCAAGTTACTCTTAATCCAGATTTCTTCAAATCCTCTCTCCACGAAATTCCTCTTTATCTTGGCTTTTTATCCTTATCCCGCAGGTGTTTAGGGTTTGATAGAAGTCTATCCAACCCTAATTTCTGATATTTGCAACTTTTAGCCCTTGTATTTGCATTTTGAATCTTTGTATTTGCGCTTTTTCATCTGGGCTTCAAACATGGGCTTGGATCTGGGCTTTTGGGCTCTTTAAGCTTTATTCTTTATTAACTTGATAATTTGAGGCCTGCACATATTAAATAAAGAAATATTAATAATTGTGCATTATAATATGAATAAATGTGCAAATGCGATGGTATATATG
This sequence comes from Agave tequilana, assembly GCA_038442645.1. Taxonomy (NCBI): domain Eukaryota; kingdom Viridiplantae; phylum Streptophyta; class Magnoliopsida; order Asparagales; family Asparagaceae; genus Agave; species Agave tequilana. The sequence continues at coordinate 187,326 of JAVJIF010030076.1, read as the reverse complement.
ATGACAATTATGCATTTTTTACTACCTATCAATGACTATTTGGATGCATCACTTTCAAGGGGAGTTTGGTGGGAGGACCACTTTGGTTTGGAGATATGAAGAGTTGCTCTCATGATTTTGGTAACTATATCTAACTCCTCATTTATGTTTACATGCTTTTCATATCATTGATTTTAGCATGCTTTGATGTTTCATGATTAGTATGTTAAATGCCATGTTTATTAGATTAGTGATATACATGATTAGTATTTGAGAACACCCATGTTTAATATGGACTTACATTTTTGTATTCTCACATTTGTTTTAGCTAATGTGTATTTCATAGATCTATGCATGTGCATTTACATAATGATCATATGAGTTTTATTTAAACATTTGCACTTCATGTTTTGATTTCTATGCTTCATGTTTTGATTACATATCTAGATGTTAGTTTTCATTAAAACTTAGATATATACTTGTACAACTAGTGAGCTACAAATAGATTATTATATGTTTGTGCTTGAATACTCATTTGTACCCATTAGGTGTACTAGTATAGTCTAGTTTTGATGATTCAAACATTTTGACTTGTATTCCCATTTTGTACATGTTTTTCATGTTTATGTTTAACTTCATGTATATGTCCATTTTATCTAAACTATTAGATATACATATACATCCTTGAGCCACTTGCCTTCATGCATATATTTTTGTGGACTCGTTATGTTTGGATATGTATGTATACTTTAGTTTGTACATGACATACATATACCATGAAGGATTCTAGTTTTGATGATTTTCATTATTTTAAGGAATTTCTTATTGAGCTTGATTGCATATTTTCATGATGATATGTTTCACATAACTCTTATATACTCACATTATTTAATGTTTACTCATGTTTTATTTTCATGAGACTATATATGCTTTATAGACCATTGAGTGTTTAATGATCATGTGATTTTCATTTTTTCATGAAATATATTTTTGTTTTATTCCTTGCTTGAAGGATTTCGTACTACTTAATAAAATTTTCATATAACTAGTTCGTATTCTTCATTTTGGTAGAGTTTTCAAATATGCTAAACCTATTTTCAAATTTATTTTTGAAAACCCCTACCCATTAAAGGGCGGTTGGTTGGGCGACCATGCCTTGTATGCTCTTTATTGAAAATCCATTTAAAACATGTGCATGAAATGGGTGGTAGGAAGTATGAGTTATACACTTGATTCTAATTTCAATTGGTATTATTAGATCTTTTCAATTGGTATCACTATTGACATATTTTTGTATACTCATATATGTTTTTATATATGTATGCTTATACTTCAAATAGTATCAATTTCGATTGGTATTCATTTTTTCATACATATATATGTTTCATTTGTGCTTACTATATCTCTATATTTTTGAGCACAAAATTTTGGTTATGCTAAGCTTTGATTTCTTAAATGACTATTATATTTCAATTGATTATTTTTCAATTGGTATCTTATACAAGCTTATGCATCATTTTATTTGGTATTTTATAAAGGGGGAGAAAATTCATATTTCACCTTTCAATTAGTTTTGTTTACCTTTGGTATTCCACTCCCACACTTTATGATGAAAAATGATTGAAAAAATTTATATTGATTTCAATTTGGTATTATACGCATCTAATGAAAAATATCTTCAATTGGTTTATGATTTTCAAATTGGTATCAAAAAGTGCAAAATATTTTCAATTGGTACTAATTTTTACAATTGGTATCAAGATTATCTACATGTTTACATCTTTCAATTGATATCAAAATTTTGGTTAGTTTCTTCAAAAATGTTTTATGTACCTTCAATTAGTACTTTCAATTGGTTTCTTCAAGTTTGATTTTCAATGCCTTATTTACTTTCAATTGGTATTCCTTAAAATTTATATTGGTTTACCTATTTGTTTATTTTCTATTGATATCATGATGCCCTAAATTGATATATTTTTTTTATTGGTACCAAAATAGTTTGTTTTGATTTAACCCCTTGAGTATTTTTGTTTCGGACAAAAAGGGGAAGAGAGTTTTATTGTTTTCTTTCACCCCTTTGTTGATGATTGACAAAAAGGGGAAGAAGTATTTGAGTTTATATGCATGTTTATCAAAGTTTTCTTTGTTTCATATTGATATAAAGAGAGTTTGTTTTATGTTTTGTTGATATTGGTATCAAGAATATGGATATAGAACATAGTTTGTTGTTTTGTTTTTGTTGATATCAATATCTTTTATTAAAATTTTTATTGTTGGTATCAAGAGTTTTTTATTGATTATCTTTCAATTAGTATTAAGAGCTTTAATAAAAAGTTTCATTATTGGTATCAAGAATTTTTATTGATTAGCTTTCAATTGAAATTTTTATTGATATCAAGAGCATTATTTAAATAACATGTTTATGAGAAGAAGAAATAACTTATTTGGTATCAAGAGCATGTTCATTTCACTGTTTTACGCATGTCTATGCATATTCATGTTTAATATTCATTGAATATTTTATTGTTTATTGCTATGCATGAGTTAAGGGAGAGCTTCTTTAAAGCTTAACTTTAATCCATGCATATATAACTTCATGAGTTTTATCATCATCAAAAAGGGGGAGATTATTGGCCCAGAGGCCTTCCACTCTAGTTTTGATGATGATTAACTCATGCAGTTATACTTTACTAATAATCTTGTGATATTTAGTTTCAGATATTTAACCAAGATATTACTAGGTGATTAGCTTCAACAAAGGTGATTTGGAGCTTTCACATGGTGATTCAAGAGCCCGAGCGTCAAGTTCAAATCTAGCACTCGTTTGGAGTCAAGCTCGGTGGATCACGTTTGGATCGAGTCGACTTGGAGACGGCGCTCTACAAGAATACTTCAGCACATTGTTTAGTTTATGGTTTAGATCCATTTGTTAAAAATTTGATAGTGTGATATGCTCAAGTTCACAACACACACACTTGTTTTAAGTTTCATGTTTCGATTTTCGGTTTAACCGATCTTGGTTTTCATGAATAGATAGAATCAACAAGTTTACATGGTTTAATATACATTAGATTTGTTCTATATACATCTATGCTTCAACTATTTAAACAAACTTAGTTTGATAGTCTATTTCATGAGTTTGGAGTTTTGATATTTTAACAAAACGTATTTTCAGATTTAATGACAAAAACATTGATATATATATATATATATATATATATATATATATATATATATATATATATATATATATATATATATATATATATATATATATATATATATATATCTTTCATGTATATTGGATTATATCCATATGCAACATGTTTCAAAGTTGTTTCAATATTATATTATTGTATTTGGATGAGTTTTGGACAAAACAATTTTTCATTTCAAAAATCTAAGTTTTGGAAAATACGGATTTTGGTTTTCGGTAAAATTTGTAAGTCACAAAAATAGTTCAAAATATTTGTAACATGGTTTGATTTTACTCAAACATGTTTGTATATCAAAGTATTATACTAAAACTATTTTTTGTAGATTTTTAGAGATTTTATGGGATTTATTTGATATTAAAAAGACCAGTTTTCAAATCCTATAACCAGATCTACCAGGCCCTGGCGGTCGACCGGCACGGTCGACCGGACCAGTGGTCGGTCGACCGGACCGGTCGACCGATATGCACAAGGACGTGCACGCAGGCCAGCCTCTTAGGTCGGTCGACCGAGCGGTCGACCGACTGAAGTCAACCCACTCTCGGGTTGGCCCGGTCGACCGGGCAGTCGACCGGCCAGAGAGCCGTTGCTCTCTAGTTCTGGGCGCGGTCGACCGGGCCGTCGACCGGCAGGCTCAACGGTCAATTTTTTGACCATTGGCTGGTCGACCGGTCGGTCGACCGGAAGGCCAATCTGGGCCTTGTCAGCTGCCAACGGGCAGATTCTCTTGAGGGTTATATATACCCCATTTGAAGTTGGTTTTCACCAAGTTTTCAAGAGCAAAATTTCTCCCATTCTCACGTGTTTAAAAGCAAGATTTTAAAAGAGTTTTTGGCTTTAAAGATTTCATCTTTATTTTTTTTAAAGGGTTGGAAAATCATTGAAAAGAAAATTCTTTGGGAATTGATTTGATCTTCATTTACATTTCTATCTAGAGTTTTTCCCTAGAGTTTCTCTTTGTGTTTTTTTATTTTCAAACTCTTTATTTTTCACACTTGAGCTTATCATTCTATCCTATCTATTAGGATCTTTGTTTTTGTGGGAAAAGATTAGTTTGTGGTCTTTGTGATCACCATGTTGTAAACCCTCCTCATTTGTGATATCCCTCTTGTGTAGAGGTTGATTATTGGAGTGGTGGCTTTGTGCCCTATCCCTCTAGTGAGAGGTTGATTGGTTGTTTGGCTTTGTGCCTATCCCTCATTTGTGAGGTTGATTTTGTGGTGGCTTTGTGCCTAGCCTCTAAGTGTAGAGGTTGTATTTGTAAAGAGAGGAGTTGTGTACTCCAAATTGTAATTGCCCCAAATCCTCAGTGGAGGTTCCCTGGGTGGGAGTCCTGTGTGGACAAGTTAGTGAAAATCCTTCTGTGTGAAGGCGGGGACGTAGAGCTGTGTGCTCGAACCTCGAAACATATCTCGGTGTTTGCGTTTGATCCACTTTCTCTAACTCTCTCTCTCTTACTTTGTGCATTGATTCATATTTCCATATCATATACATGCTTGTGTTATTTGTGTGTGCCTCACTTGTGTTTAACCACGAGAGCTTCATATAGCACCTCAACTCTTATTCAGAGGAATCAAGAGGAGTTAGTCCAGAGCCCTTCACCGGAAATTCGGCTACACTCGTTGGTTACATTAAGTGTGTTGTAATTTAGTTTTTAAATTCCGCATTATTGTTCATAGATTAGCCGTACACCTATTCACCCCCCTCTAGGTGTACTTTCAATTGGTATCAGAGCCTACGCTCCTGATATTAGGTTTAACCACCTAGGAGTGTGATCTTGGTTTTGGTAATCTATCATTTGCATTTGCATTTGCACACATATAGTTTGCACTCATGGATAGCCCTCCCATGTTTGATATCTCTAGACTTGATATATGGAAGGTTATGATGAGTTGTCATTTAAAAGCCCTAGGTTACAAAGTTTACCTTGCCATTACCAAGGAATCCTACCTTAGTGATAGCAAGCATATAGAGGCAATGCACAAGCCCTAAAGACACTTAGAGCATCTCTTGATAAAAAAATATTTACATGTGTTTTCTCACTATGATTTCGCTTTTGCAGTGTGGAACATATTGACATCTCCCGAGCTACCAACGCTTATCAATAAGAAGAGAAAATCTAGTCGAGATGAGTCCGACGAACGTTGCTTCATGGTCCAAGGGAATGACTCCCTTGAGGTACAATCGGAAACTCGACTAGATGCTGGTACTAGTTATCATTGTAATGAGTGTATGGATGCACAAGCCTTAAATGATGAACTTGATAAAAATTGTGAAAATTTGATTTCAAAATACAAACTTATGAAAAAGGATAGCTTTGGTTTAAAAGAAGAAAATAAAAATTTATCTTCTAGACTTGAGATTGCTTTGCAAGAGAGGGATGAGATTTCAAGTGAACTTGACTCACTTAAATCCCAACTTGAACTTGCCCTTAATGAAAACAAAATTTTGAAAACAAAAAATGATTGTGAAAATGTTTTAAAGAAAAATGAGCCTTTATCTTCAAAGTTGATTTTCTTGTAAAAGAAAATGAATCTTTAAAAATGAAAATTGCTTCTATTTCAAAGGATTTGGATTTGGTTTCCAAGAAAAATATTTCTTTGAAAAATGATTTAGATTCTCATGTTTACCATGCTAGTGTAGCTGCACCTAACTTATCTATTGCATGAACCTCTTCTTCTAGAATTGATAATGACATATGTTTGTTAAAGAAGAGTGTTGATTGTTTGGGCTCCACTTTGAGCCATTGTACTTTGAACCACTCTTGTTTGGAATCTATGTTTCAAAAGAAACAAGTTCCTCCTATGCATGCACACAAACCACGACATACACATGCTCCTCACATACACACTCATAACACGATGTATGCTCATGTGTATACATGTACACATTGTGGACGTAAGGGTCACCTTGCTAAATTTTGTTATGATAAGATAAATGATTCTAATTTAGCAAATAAGTTTGTTTGGGTTAGGAAAGGTGCTAACCCCCATGGACCCAAAAGAGTTTGGGTACGAAAATCCACCCCTATGCTATTTGATGTAGGTGTGGGCTCTCACTTGACGTGAGAGTGATGGTGCCTTGAGGTGGATGCGTTCCGAGCTAAAAGATGACTATTTGGATGCATCACTTTCAAGGGGAGTTTGGTGGGAGGACCACTTTGGTTTGGAGATATGAAGAGTTGCTCTCATGGTTTTGGTAACTATCTCTAACTCCTCATTTATGTTTACATGCTTTTCATATCATTGAATTTAGCATGCTTTGATGTTTCATGATTAGTATGTTAAATGCCATGTTTATTAGATTAGTGATATATATGATTAGTATTTGAGACACCCATGTTTAATATGGACTTACACTTTTGTATTCTCACATTTGTTTTAGCTAATGTGTATATCATAGATCTATGCATGTGCATTTACATAATGATCATATGAGTTTTATTTAAACATTTGCACATCATGTTTTGATTTCTATGCTTCATATTTTGATTACATGTCTAGATGTTAGTTTTCATTAAAACTTAGATATATACTTGTACAACTAGTGTGCTACAAATAGATTATTATATGTTTGTACTTGAATGCTCATTTGTACCCATTAGATGTACTAGTATAGTCTAGTTTGATGATTCAAACATTTTGACTTGTATTCTCATTTTGTACATGTTTTTCATGTTTATGTCTAACTTCATGTATATGTCCATTTTGTCTAAACTATTAGATATACATATACATCCTTGAGCCACTTGCCTTCATGCATATATTTTTGTGGACTCGTTATGTTTGAAAATGTATGTATACTTTAGTTTGTACATGACATACATATACCTTGAAGGATTCTAGTTTTGATGATTTTCATTGTTTTAAGGAATTTCTTATTGAGCTTGATTGCATATTTTCATGATGATATGTTTCACATAACTCTTATACACTCACATTATTTAATGTTACTCATGTTTTATTTTCATGAGACTATATATGCTTTATAGACCATTGAGTGTTTAATGATCATGTGATTTTCATTTTTTCATTAAATATATTTTTGTTTTATTCCTTGCTTGAAGGATTTCGTACTACTTTATAAAATTTTCATATAACTAGTTCGTATTCTTCGTTTTGGTAGAGTTTTCAAATATGCTAAACCTATTTTCAAATTTATTTTTGAAAACCCCTACCCATTAAAGGGCGGTTGGTTGGGCGACCATGCCTTGTATGCTCTTTATTGAAAATCCATCTTGATTCTAATTTCAATTGGTATTATTAGATCTTTTCAATTGGTATCACTATTGATATCTTTTTGTATACTCATATATGTTTTTATATATGTATGCTTATACTTCAAACAGTATCAATTTCGATTGGTATTCATTTTTCCATACAAATATATGTTTCATTTGTGCTTACTATATCTCTATATTTTTGAGCACAAAATTTTGGTTATGCTAAGCTTGATTTCTTAAATGACTATTATATTTCAATTGATTATTTTTCAATTGGTATCTTATACAAGCTTATGTATCATTTTATTTGGTATTTCATAAAGGGGGAGAAAATTCATATTTCACCTTTCAATTAGTTTTGTTTACCTTTGGTATTCCACTCCCACACTTTATGATGAAAAATGATTGAAAAAATTTATATTGATTTCAATTTGGAATTATACGCTTCTAATGAAAAATATCTTCAATTGGTTTATGTTTTTCAAATTGGTATCAAAAAGTGTAAAATATTTTCAATTGACACTAATTTTTACAATTGGTATCAAGATTATCTACATGTTTACATCTTTCAATTGATATCAAAATTTTGGTTAGTTTCTTCAAAAATGTTTTATGTACCTTCAATTGGTACTTTCAATTGGTTTCTTCAAGTTTGATTTTCAATGCCTTATTTACTTTCAATTGGTATTCCTTAAAATTTATGTTGGTTTACCTATTTGTTTATTTTCTATTCATATCATGATGCCCTAAATTGATATATTTTTTTATTGGTATCAAAATAGTTTGTTTTGATTTAACTCCTTGAGTATTTTTGTTTCGGACAAAAAGGGGAAGAGAGTTTTATTGTTTTCTTTCACCCCTTTGTTGATGATTGACAAAAAGGGGGAGAAGTATTTGAGTTTATATGCATGTTTATCAAAGTTTTCTTTTTTTCATATTGATATAAAGAGAGTTTGTTTTATGTTTTGTTGATATTGGTATCAAGAATATGGATATAGAACATAGTTTGTTGTTTTTGTTTTTGTTGATATCAATATCTTTTATTAAAATTTTTATTGTTGGTATCAAGAGTTTTTTATTGATTATCTTTCAATTAGTATTAAGAGCTTTAATAAAAAGTTTCATTATTGGTATCAAGAATTTTTATTGATTAGCTTCAATTGAAATTTTTATTGATATCAAGAGCATTATTTAAAGAACATGTTTATGAGAAGAAGAAATAACTTATTTGGTATCAAGAGCATGTTCATTTCATTGTTTTATGCATGTCTATGCATATTCATGTTTAATATTCATTGAATATTTTATTGTTTATTGCTATGCATGAGTTAAGGGAGAGCTTCTTTAAGCTTAACTTTAATCCATGCATATATAACTCCATGAGTTTTGTCATCATCAAAAAGGGGGAGATTGTTGGCCCAGAGGCCTTCCACTCTAGTTTTGATGATGATTAACTCATGTAGTTATAGTTTACTAATAATCTTGTGATATTTAGTTTCAGATATTTAACCAAGATATTACTAGGTGATTAGCTTCAACAAAGGTGATTTGGAGCTTTCACATGGTGATTCAAGAGCCCGAGCGTCAAGTTCAAATCTAGCACTCGTTTGGAGTCAAGCTCGGTGGATCACGTTTGGATCGAGTCGACTTGGAGACGGCGCTCTACAAGAAGACTTCAGTACATTGTTTAGTTTATGGTTTAGATCCATTTGTTAAAAATTTGATAGTGTGATATGCTCAAGTTCACAACACACACACTTGTTTTAAGTTTCATGTTTCGATTTTCGGTTTAACCGATCTTGGTTTTCATTAATAGATAGAATCAACAAGTTTACATGGTTTAATGTACATTAGATTTGTTCTATATACATCTATGCTTCAACTATTTAAACAAACTTAGTTTGATAGTCTATTTCATGAGTTTGGAGTTTTGATATTTTAACAAAACGTATTTTCAGATTTAATGACAAAAACATTGATATATATATATATATATATATATTATATATATATATATATATATATATCTTTCATGTATATTGGATTATATCCATATGCAACATGCTTTAAAGTTGTTTCAATATCATATTATTGTATTTGGATGAGTTTTGGACAAAACAATTTTTCATTTCAAAAATCTAAGTTTTGAAAAATACGGATTTTGATTTTTGGTAAAATTTGTAAGTCACAAAAATAGTTCAAAATGTTTGTAACATGGTTTGATTTTACTCAAACATGTTTGTATATCAAAGTATTATACTGAAACTATTTTTTGTAGATTTTTAGAGATTTTATTGGATTTATTGATATTAAAAAGACCAGTTTTCAAATCCTATAACCAGAACTACCAGGCCCTGGCGGTCGACCGGGACGGTCGACCGAACCAGTGGTCGGTCCACCGGACCAGTCGACCGACATGCACAAGGACGTGCACGCAGGCCAGCCTCTTAGGCCGGTCGACCGAGCGGTAGACCGACTGAAGTCAATCCACTCTCGGGTTGGCCCGGTCGACTGGGCAGTCGACCGGCCAGAGAGCCATTGCTCTCTGGTTCTGGGCGCGGTCGACCGGGCCGTCGACCGGCAGGCTCAACGGTCAATTTTTTGACTGTTGGTCGGTCGACCGGAAGGCCAATCTGGGCCTTGTCAGCTGCCAACGGGCAGATTCTCTTGAGGGTTATATATACCCCATTTGAAGTTGGTTTTCACCAAGTTTTCAAGAGCAAAATTTCTCCCATTCTCAAGTGTTTAAAAGCAAGATTTTAAAAGAGTTTTTGGCTTTAAAGATTTCATCTTTATTTTTTTTAAAGGGTTGGAAAATCATTGAAAAGAAAAATCTTTGGGAATTGATTTGATCTTCATTTACATTTCTATCTAGAGTTTTTCCCTAGAGTTTCTCTTTGTGTTTTTGATTTCCAAACTCTTTATTTTCCACACTTGAGCTTATCATTCTATCCTATCTATTAGGATCTTTGTTTTTGTGGGAAAAGATTAGTTTGTGGTCTTTGTGATCACCAAGTTGTAAACCCTCCTCATTTGTGAAATCCCTCTTGTGTAGAGGTTGATTATTGGAGTGGTGGCTTTGTGCCCTATCCCTCTAGTGAGAGGTTGATTGGTTGTTTGGCTTTGTGCCTATCCCTCATTTGTGAGGTTGATTTTGTGGTGGCTTTGTGCCTAGCCTCTAAGTGTAGATGTTGTATTTGTAAAGAGAGGAGTTGTGTACTCCAAATTGTAATTGCCCCAAATCCTCAGTGGAGGTTCCCTGGGTGGGAGTCCTGTGTGGACAAGTTAGTAAAAATCCTTCTGTGTGAAGGCGGGGACGTAGAGCTGTGTGCTCGAACCTCGAAACATATCTCGGTGTTTGCGTTTGATCCACTTTCTCTAACTTTCTCTCTCTTACTTTGTGCATTGATTCATATTTCCATATCATATACATGCTTGTGTTATTTGTGTGTGCCTCACTTGTGTTTAACCATGAGAGCTTCATATAGCACCTCAACTCTTATTCAGAGGAATCAAGAGGAGTTAGTCCAGAGCCCTTCACCGAAAATTCGGCTACACTCGTTGGTTACATTAAGTGTGTTGTAATTTAGTTTTTAAATTCCGCATTATTGTTCATAGATTAGCCGTACACCTATTCACCCCCCTCTAGGTGTACTTTCAATTGGTATCAGAGCCTACGCTCCTGATATTAGGTTTAACCACCTAGGAGTGTGATCTTGGTTTTGGTAATCTATCATTTGCATTTGCATTTGCACACATATAGTTTGCACTCATGGATAGCCCTCCCATGTTTGATATCTCTAGACTTGATATATGGAAGGTTATGATGAGTTGTCATTTAAAAGCCCTAGGTTACAAAGTTTACCTTGCCATTACCAAGGAATCCTACCTTAGTGATAGCAAGCATATAGAGGCCAATGCACAAGCCCTAAAGACACTTAGAGCATCTCTTGATAAAAAAATATTTACATGTGTTTTCTCACTATGATTCCGCTTTTGCAGTGTGGAACATATTGACATCTCCCGAGCTACCAACGCTTATCAATAAGAAGAGAAAATCTAGTCGAGATGAGTCTGACGAACGTTGCTTCATGGTCCAAGGGAATGACTCCCTTGAGGTACAATCGGAAACTCGACTAGATGCTGGTACTAGTTATCATTGTAATGAGTGTATGGATGCACAAGCCTTAAATGATGAACTTGATAAAAATTGTGAAAATTTGATTTCAAAATACAAACTTATGAAAAAGGATAGCTTTGGTTTAAAAGAAGAAAATAAAATTTATCTTCTAGACTTGAGATTGCTTTGCAAGAGAGGGATGAGATTTCAAGTGAACTTGACTCACTTAAATCCCAAGTTGAACTTGCCCTTAATGAAAACAAAATTTTGAAAACAAAAAATGATTGTGAAAATGTTTTAAAGAAAAATGAGCCTTTATCTTCAAAAGTTGATTTTGTTCTAAAAGAAAATGAATCTTTAAAAATGAAAATTGCTTCTATTTCAAAGGATTTGGATTTGGTTTCCAAGAAAAATATTTCTTTAAAAATGATTTAGATTCTCATGTTTGCCATGCTAGTGTAGCTTCACCTAACTTATCTATTGCATGAACCTCTTCTTCTAGGATTGATAATGATATATGTTTGTTAAAGAAGAGTGTTGATTGTTTGGGCTCCACTTTGAGCCATTGTACTTTGAACCACTCTAGTTTGGAATCTATGTTTCAAAAGAAACAAGTTCCTCCTATGCATGCACACAAACCACGACATACACATGCTCCTCACATACACACTCATAACACGATGTATGCTATTGTGTACACATGTACACATTGTGGACGTAAGGGCCACCTTGCTAAATTTTGTTATGATAAGATAAATGATTCTAATTTAGCAAATAAGTTTGTTTGGGTTAGGAAAGGTGCTAACCCCCATGGACCCAAAAGAGTTTGGGTACCAAAATCCACCCCTATGCTATTTGATGTAGGTGTGGGCTCTCACTTGACGTGAGAGTGATGGTGCCTTGAGGTGGATGCGTTCCGAGCTAAAAGATGACTATTTGGATGCATCACTTTCAAGGGGAGTTTGGTGGGAGGACCACTTTGGTTTGGAGATATGAAGAGTTGCTCTCATGGTTTTGGTAACTATCTCTAACTCCTCATTTATGTTTACATGCTTTTCATATCATTGAATTTAGCATGCTTTGATGTTTCATTATTAGTATGTTAAATGCCATGTTTATTAGATTAGTGATATATATGATTAGTATTTGGGACACTCATGTTTAATATGGACTTACACTTTTGTATTCTCACATTTGTTTTAGCTAATGTGTATATCATAGATCTATGCATGTGTATTTACATAATGATCATATGAGTTTTATTTAAACATTTGCACTTCATGTTTTGATTTCTATGCTTCATGTTTTGATTACATGTCTAGATGTTAGTTTTCATTAAAACTTAGATATATACTTGTACAACTAGTGAGCTACAAATAGATTATTATATGTTTGTGCTTGAATGCTCATTTGTACCCATTAGATGTACTAGTATAGTCTAGTTTTGATGATTCAAACATTTTGACTTGTATTCTCATTTTGTACATGTTTTTCATGTTTATATTTAACTTCATGTATATGTCCATTTTGTCTAAACTATTAGATATACATATACATCCTTGAGCCACTTGCCTTCATGCATATATTTTTGTGGACTCGTTATGTTTGGATATGTATGTATACTTTAGTTTGACATGACATACATATACCTTGAAGGATTCTAGTTTTGATGATTTTCATTGTTTTAAGGAATTTCTTATTGAGCTTGATTGCATATTTTCATGATGATATGTTTCACATAACTCTTATACACTCACATTATTTAATGTTTACTCATGTTTTATTTTCATGAGACTATATATGCTTTATAGACCATTGAGTGTTTAATGATCATGTGATTTTCATTTTTTCATTAAATATATTTTTGTTTTATTCCTTACTTGAAGGATTTCGTACTACTTTATAAAATTTTCATATAACTAGTTCGTATTCTTCGTTTGGTAGAGTTTTCAAATATGCTAAACCTATTTTCAAATTTATTTTTGAAAACCCCAACCCATTAAAGGGCGGTTGGTTGGGCGACCATGCCTTGTATGCTCTTTATTGAAAATCCATTTAAAACATGTGCATGAAATGGGTGGTAGGAAGTATGAGTTATACACTTGATTCTAATTTCAATTGGTATTATTAGATCTTTTCAATTGGTATCACTATTGACATCTTTTTGTATACTCATATATGTTTTTATATATGTATGATTATGCTTCAAATAGTATCAATTTCGATTGGTATTCATTTTTCTACACATATATATGTTTCATTTGTGCTTACTATATCTCTATATTTTAGAGCACAAAATTTTGGTTATGCTAAGCTTGATTTCTTAAATGACTATTATATTTCAATTGATTATTTTTCAATTGGTATCTTATACAAGCTTATGCATCATTTTATTTGGTATTTTATAAAGGGGGAGAAAATTCATATTTCACCTTTCAATTAGTTTTGTTTACCTTTGGTATTCCACTCCCACACTTTATGATGAAAAATGATTGAAAAAATTTATATTGATTTCAATTTGGTATTATACGCTTCTAATGAAAAATATCTTCAATTGGTTTATGTTTTTCAAATTGGTATCAAAAACTGTAAAATATTTTCAATTGGTACTAATTTTTACAATTGGTACCAAGATTATCTACATGTTTACATCTTTCAATTGATATCAAAATTTTGGTTAGTTTCTTCAAAAATGTTTTATGTACCTTCAATTGGTACTTTCAATTGGTTTCTTCAAGTTTGATTTTCAATGCCTTATTTACTTTCGATTGGTATTCCTTAAAATTTATGTTGGTTTACCTATTTGTTTATTTTCTATTGATATCATGATGCCCTGAATTGATATATTCTTTTTATTGGTATCAAAATAGTTTGTTTTGATTTAACCCCTTGAGTATTTTTGTTTCGGACAAATTGGGGAAGAGAGTTTTATTGTTTCTTTCACTCCTTTGTTGATGATTGACAAAAAGGGGGAGAAGTATTTGAGTTTATATGCATGTTTATCAAAGTTTTCTTTGTTTCATATTGATAGAAAGAGAGTTTGTTTTATGTTTTGTTGATATTGGTATCAGGAATATGGATATAGAACATAGTTTGTTGTTTTTGTTTTTGTTGATATCAAGATCTTTTATTAAAATTTTTATTGTTGGTATCAAGAGTTTTTTATTGATTATCTTTCAATTAGTATTAAGAGCTTTAATAAAAAGTTTTATTATTGGTATCAAGAATTTTTATTGATTAGCTTTCAATTGAAATTTTTATTGATATCAAGAGCATTATTTAAAGAACATGTTTATGAGAAGAAGAAATAACTTATTTGGTATCAAGAGCATGTTCATTTCATTATTTTATGCATGTCTATGCATATTCATGATTAATATTCATTGAATATTTTATTGTTTATTGCTATGCATGAGTTAAGGGAGAGCTTCTTTGAAGCTTAACTTTAATTCATGCATATATAACTCTATGAGTTTTGTCATCATCAAAAAGGGGGGGATTGTTGGCCCAGAGGCCTTCCACTCTAGTTTTGATGATGATTAACTCATATAGTTATAGTTTACTAATAATCTTGTGATATTTAGTTTCAAATATTTAACCAAAATATTACTAGGTGATTAGCTTCAACAAAAGTGATTTGGAGCTTTCACATGGTGATTCAAGAGCCCGAGCGTCAAGTTCAAATCTAGCACTCCTTTGGAGTCAAGCTCGGTGGATCACGTTTGGATCGAGTCGACTTAGAGACGGCGCTCTATAAGAAGACTTCAGTACATTATATAGTTTATGGTTTAGATCCATTTGTTAAAAATTTGATAGTGTGATATGCTCAAGTTCACAACACACACACTTGTTTTAAGTTTCATGTTTCGATTTTCGGTTTAACCGATCTTGGTTTTCATGAATAGATAGAATCAACAAGTTTACATGGTTTAATGTACATTAGATTTGTTCTATATACATCTATGCTTCAACTATTTAAACAAACTTAGTTTGATAGTCTATTTATGAGTTTGGAGTTTTGATATTTTAACAAAACGTATTTTCAGATTTGATGACAAAAACATTGATATATATATATATATATATATATATATATATATATATATATATATATATATATATATATATATATATATATATATATCTTTCATGTATAATGGATTATATCCATATGCAACATGCTTCAAAGTTGTTTCAATATCATATTTTTGTATTTGGATGAGTTTTGGACAAAACAATTTTTCATTTCAAAAATCTAAGTTTTGGAAAATACGTATTTTGGTTTTCGGTAAAATTTGTAAGTCACAAAAATAGTTCAAAATGTTTGTAACATGGTTTGATTTTACTCAAACATGTTTGTATATCAAAGTATTATACTGAAACTATTTTTTGTAGATTTTTAGAGATTTTATGGGATTTATTTGAAATTAAAAAGACCAGTTTTCAAATCCTATAACCAGATCTGCCAGGCCCTGGCGGTCGACCCTGACGGTCGACCGGACCAGTGGTCGGTCGACCGGACCGGTCACCGACATGCACAAGGACGTGCACGCAGGCCAGCCTCTTAGGCCGGTCGACCGAGCGGTCGACCGACTGAAGTCAACCCACTCTCGGGTTGGCCCGGTCGACTGGGCAGTCGACCGGCCAGAGAGCCATTGCTCTCTGGTTCTGGCGCGGTCGACCGGGCCGTCGACCGGCAGGCTCAACGGTCAATTTTTTGACCGTTGGCCGGTCGATCGGCCGGTCGACCGGAAGGCCAATCTGGGCCTTGTCAGCTGTCAACGGGCAGATTCTCTTGAGGGTTATATATACCCCATTTGAAGTTGGTTTTTCACCAAGTTTTCAAGAGCAAAATTTCTCCCATTCTCAAGTGTCTAAAAGCAAGATTTTAAAAGAGTTTTTGGCTTTAAAGATTTCATCTTTATTTTTTTTTAAAGGGTTGGAAAATCATTGAAAAGAAAATTCTTTGGGAATTGATTTGATCTTCATTTACATTTCTATCTAGAGTTTTCCCTAGAGTTTCTCTTTGTGTTTTTGATTTCCAAACTCTTTATTTTCCACACTTGAGCTTATCATTCTATCCTATCTATTAGGATCTTTGTTTTTGTGGGAAAAGATTAGTTTGTGGTCTTTGTGATCACCAAGTTGTAAACCCTCCTCATTTGTGATATCCCTCTTGTGTAGAGGTTGATTATTGGAGTGGTGGCTTTGTGCCCTATCCCTCTAGTGAGAGGTTGATTGGTTGTTTGGCTTTGTGCCTATCCCTCATTTGTGAGGTTGATTTTGTTGTGGCTTTGTGCCTAGCCTCTAAGTATAGAGGTTGTATTTGTAAAGAGAGGAGTTGTGTACTCCAAATTGTAATTGCCCCAAATCCTCAGTGGAGGTTCCCTGGGTGGGAGTCCTGTGTGGACAAGTTAGTGAAAATCCTTCAGTGTGAAGGCGGGGACGTAGAGCTGTGTGCTCGAACCTCGAAACATATCTCGGTGTTTGCGTTTGATCCACTTTCTCTAACTCTCTCTCTCTTACTTTGTGCATTGATTCATATTTTCATATCATATACATGCTTGTGTTGTTTCTGTGTGCCTCACTTGTGTTTAACCATGAGAGCTTCATATAGCACCTCAACTCTTATTCAGAGGAATCAAGAGGAGTTAGTCCAGAGCCCTTCACCGGGAATTCGGCTACACTCATTGGTTACATTAAGTGTGTTGTAATTTAGTTTTTAAATTCCGCATTATTGTTCATAGATTAGCCGTACACCTATTCACCCCCCTCTAGGTGTACTTTCAATTGGTATCAGTGCCTACGCTCCTGATATTAGGTTTAACCACCTAGGAGTGTGATCTTGGTTTTGGTAATCTATCATTTGCATTTGCATTTGCACACATATGTTTGTACTCATGGATAGCCCTCCCATGTTTGATATCTCTAGACTTGATATATGGAAGGTTATGATGAGTTGTCATTTAAAAGCCCTAGGTTACAAAGTTTACCTTGCCATTACCAAGGAATCCTACCTTAGTGATAGCAAGCATATAGAGGCCAATGCACAAGCCCTAAAGACACTTAGAGCATCTCTTGATAAAAAATATTTACATGTGTTTTCTCACTATGATTCCGCTTTTGCAGTGTGGAACATATTGACATCTCCCGAGCTACCAATGCTTATCAATAAGAAGAGAAAATCTAGTCGAGATGAGTCCGACGAACGTTACTTCATGGTCCAAGGGAATGACTCCCTTGAGGTACAATCGGAAACTCAACTAGATGCTGGTACTAGTTATCATTGCAATGAGTGTATGGATGCACAAGCCTTAAATGATGAACTTGCTAAAAATTGTGAAAATTTGATTTCAAAA
This sequence comes from Agave tequilana, assembly GCA_038442645.1. NCBI lineage: Eukaryota > Viridiplantae > Streptophyta > Magnoliopsida > Asparagales > Asparagaceae > Agave > Agave tequilana. Next base: position 169,431 of record JAVJIF010030076.1, on the reverse strand, counting down.
TACAAACTTATGAAAAAGGATAGCTTTGGTTTAAAAGAAGAAAATAAAAATTTATCTTCTAGACTTGAGATTGCTTTGCAAGAGAGGGAAACAAAATTTTGAAAACAAAAAATGATTGTGAAAATGTTTTAAAGAAAAATGAGCCTTTATCTTCAAAAGTTGATTTTGTTGTAAAAGAAAATGAATCTTTAAAAATGAAAATTGCTTCTATTTCAAAGGATTTGGATTTGGTTTCCAAGAAAAACATTTCTTTGAAAAATGATTTATATTCTCATGTTTGACATGCTAGTGTTGCTTCACCTAACTTATCTATTGCATGAACCTCTTCTTCTAGGATTGATAATAATATATGTTTGTTAAAGAAGAGTGTTGATTGTTTGGGCTCCACTTTGAGCCATTGTACTTTGAACCACTCTTGTTTGGAATCTATGTTTCAAAAGAAACAAGTTCCTCCTATGCATGCACACAAACCACGACATACACATGCTCCTCACCTACACACTTATAACACGATGTATGCTCCTGTGTACACATGTACACATTGTGGACGTAAGGGCCACCTTGCTAAATTTTGTTATGATAAGATAAATGATTCTAATTTAGCAAATAAGTTTGTTTGGGTTAGGAAAGGTGCTAACCCCCATGGACCCGAAAGAGTTTGGGTACCAAAATCCACCCCTATGCTATTTGATGTAGGTGTGGTCTCTCACTTGACGTGAGAGTGATGGTACCTTGAGGTGGATGCGTTCCGAGCTAAAAGATGACTATTTGGATGTATCACTTTCAAGGGAAGTTTGGTGGGAGGACCACTTTGGTTTGGAGATATGAAGAGTTGCTCTCATGGTTTTGGTAACTATTTCTAACTCCTCATTTATGTTTACATGCTTTTCATATCATTGATTTTAGCATGCTTTGATGTTTCATGATTAGTATGTTAAATGCCATGTTATTAGATTAGTGATATACATGATTAGTATTTGAGACACCCATGTTTAATATGGACTTACACTTTTGTATTCTCACATTTGTTTTAGCTAATGTGTATATCATAGATCTATGCATGTGCATTTACATAATGATCATATGAGTTTTATTTAAACATTTTCACTTCATGTTTTGATTTCTATGCTTCATGTTTTGATTACATGTCTAGATGTTAGTTTTCATTAAAACTTAGATATATACTTGTACAACTAGTGAGCTGCAAATAGATTATTATATGTTTGTGCTTGAATGCTCATTTGTACCCATTAGATGTACTAGTATAGTCTAGTTTTGATGATTCAAACATTTTGACTTGTATTCCCATTTTGTACATGTTTTTCATGTTTATGTTTAACTTCATGTATATGTCCATTTTGTCTAAACTATTAGATATACATATACATCCTTGAGCCACTTGCCTTCATGCATATATTTTTGTGGCCTCGTTATGTTTGGATATGTATGTATACTTTAGTTTGTACATGACATACATATACCTTGAAGGATTCTAGTTTTGATGATTTTCATTGTTTTAAGGAATTTCTTATTGAGCTTGATTGCATATTTTCATGATGATATGTTTCACATAACTCTTATACACTCACATTATTTAATGTTTACTCATGTTTTATTTTCATGAGACTATATATGCTTTATAGACCATTGAGTGTTTAATGATCATGTGATTTTCATTTTTTCATGAAATATATTTTGTTTTATTCCTTGCTTGAAGGATTTCGTACTACTTTATAAAATTTTCATATAACTAGTTCGTATTCTTCGTTTTGGTAGAGTTTTCAAATATGCTAAACCTATTTTCAAATTTATTTTTGAAAACCCCTACCCATTAAAGGGCGGTTGGTTGGGCGATCATGCCTTGTATGCTCTTTATTGAAAATCCATTTAAAACATGTGCATGAAATGGGTGGTAGGAAGTATGAGTTATACACTTGATTCTAATTTCAATTGGTATTATTAGATCTTTTCAATTGGTATCACTATTGACATCTTTTTGTATACTCATATATGTTTTTATATATGTATGCTTATACTTCAAATAGTATCAATTTCGATTGGTATTCATTTTTCCATACATATATTGTTGGCCCAGAGGCCTTCAACTCTAGTTTAGATGATGATTAACTCATGTAGTTATATTTACTAATAATCTTGTGATTTTAAGTTTCAGATCATTTAGCAAGATATTAGTTGGTGATTAGCTTCAACAAGTAGTTTAGAAGCTTTTCATGGTGATTTCAGTGCCCGAGCATCAAGATCATACCTTTGCACTCGGTGGATCACGTTTGGGATCGAGTCGGCTTGAAGATTGAAGATCATCAAGAAGACTTCGGTATCCTAGTGTTTAGTGTGTTTAGATCCATTTGTAAAGATAAGAATAGTTGATATGCTCAAGTGCACAACACACACGTTTTATGGTTTTTCGGTTTTTAGTTTAACTGATATTTGTTTTCATGAATAGATTGATCAAAACAAGTTTAAATGGTTTATATGTATAGTAGATGTATTCTATCTATACATGCATGCTTAAACTTCCTATACAAACTTATTTTGACTTTCCTATTCATGTATTGAAAAATCCAAGTTTGATAAAATACAAGATTTTGTTTTTAGTAAAAATGATAAGACACAAAAATAGTTCAAATTGCTTGATATTTGAGTTAAAATTTTTATCACATATTTATATATCAATGCAAAATGTTAAAACTATTTTTGGGGATTTTTACAAGACTTAAAAGAATTTTTAGAAATATTTTAACATGTGTTTCTGACCCAGAATAGTGGCTGACAGGCCAGGTCGGCCGACCGCAAGGTCGACCGCACCAAGGGCCGGTCGACCGTTTGCGGTCGACCGACGTGCACAGCCTTGTGCACGTCTGGCAGACATTGGGCCGGTCGGCCGGACGGACGACCGGACCAGAGAGCTCTGCTCTCTGTATCTGGCGGTCGGCCGGGCGGTCGACCGGGAAGGCCCAACGGTCATAATTATGACCGTTGGCGGTCGGCCGGGCCGGTCGACCGCAAGCCTGTCAGGCTGACAGATCAGCCTAACGACTAGTTTTCTATTGGGGCTATAAATACCCCATTTCTTCATGGTTTTAACTAAGATTTTCTGAGCTAATTTTTCCCTACTCTCTGGTTTTAAAAAGAAGTTTTCAAAAGAGTTTAAGTGCCAAAAAGATTCATCTTTGTATTTAAAAGTGTTTTGTTATTTTCAAAGAAATTAGTTTTTTGGAATTGGTTTATTGTTCTTCATTTCTATATCTATTTGATATTTTCCCAAGAGTATTTCTTTGATCAAAACACTTTGTTTTCCACACTTGAGCTATCACCTATCCTATTCTATTAGGATCTTGTTTTGTGGAAAAAGAGAAAGAGAGATTGTTTGAGGTTGTTGTAGCCTCCAAGTTGTAAACACCCTTGCTTTTGTTGTATCCCTCTTTGGTAGAGGTTGATCGGGTGATTGTGTTTGCTTCCTCTTGTGTGAGGTGGAGCTTAGTGGTTTGTATCCCTCTTCGGTAGAGGTGATTGTGGTTGTGTGGCTACGGGCCTACCCCTCGGTTGTGAGGCGGTGTTTGAGAGAGGAGTTCGGTACTCCTAGTGTTGTAACAAATCCTCTTCGATGGAGGTTCCCTCGGTGGGAGTATAGTGGATTAGAAATCCTTCTCGGTGAAGGCGGGGACGTAGAGCTAGGGGCTCGAACCTCGAAACATATCCTTGTGTTTGCATTTGATCCACTTGTCTCTCTAACTCTCTCTCTCTTTACATTTGTGCATTGCATTATTCATATTGCCATATCATTCATACTTGTGTTGTGCCTTGCATTATTTCATATTGTTCATCTTTATATGCTTGGCTTGATTGTGTGTGTGCCTCACTTATACTTAACCACAAGAGCTTCATATAGCACCTCAACCCATATCTAGGGGAATCAAGAGGAGTTAGTCCAGAGCCCTTCACGGGAAATTCGGCTACACTTGTTGGTTGTATTAAGTGTGTTGCAAAATTTGTTTTAGCTTCCGCATTTAGCGCATCTATTTTCTAGATTAGCATTATCACCTATTCACCCCCCTCTAGGTGGTTTTCAATTGGTATCAGAGCCTACGCTCCTGATACTTAGGTTTAACAACTTAGGAGTGAGATCCTTGTTTGCTAATCTTCATTTGCATTTGCACATTCATCTAGTTTGCACACATATAGTTTGGACCCATGGACTTCATGACCCCACCTATGTTTGATGCTTCCAACATTCTTGTTTGGAAGACTAGGATGTCCATTTACCTACAAACCCTAGGATATAAAGTTCACCTTGCCATTACCAAGGAATCCATCCTTAGTGATTGCAAGCATATAGAGGCTAATGCACTAGTCTTTGAGGCCATTAGAAGCACGCTTTCAAAAGAATATCTTATGCATGTTTCTAACCTTGATTCTGCCTTTGCAGTGTGGAACAAGTTGACAACCACAACCACCTCCAAGCTTCAATTGCCTATCCAACCGGAGGAGTCTAGTGGAGAATCCGACTCACAATGCTTAATGATCCAAGGGAATGACTCCCTTGAGGTACAATCGGAAACTCAACTAGATAGTTTTGATTCTAGTTCTTTATGTGATGAATTTGTTGATGCTCATGTTTTGAATGAAGAACTATCTATAGTTTGTGAAAAATTAATAGAAAAATATAACATTTTGAAAAAGAAGACATTTGCTTTAAATAAAGAAAATGAAAAATTGTCTTCTAAACTTGACAAGGTTTTGCAAGAAAAGGTTGAGGTCTATAATGAAAGGGATTCATTGAGATCTCAACTTGAACTTGCATTAAAAGAAAATAAATTTTTAAAATCTAAAAATGATTGTGAAACACTTTTGAAGAAAAATGAAAATTTGTCTTCAAGAGTTGATTTTGTTTTAAAAGAGAATGTTGCTTTGAAAAATAAAATAATTTCTATTTCAAATGATTTGAATGTTTGTTTGAAGAAGAATGATTGTTTACAAAATAAGATTGATGCACATGTTTGCCATGCTAGGGTAGTATCACTCACATCACCTATTGCATGCTCCACTTTATCTTCAAGTGTTAAAAATGATATAAATGTTTTGAAGAAGAGTGTTGATTGTTTGGGCTCCACTTTGAGCGAATGTGTTGTGGGCCATACACGTTTGGAAACTTTGTTTCGAAAGAAACAAGTTCCATCTATTATGCATGCACACCCTCCACGGCATACACATGCTCATCACGGACACACCCATCACATGTATGCTCATGTGTACACTTGTACACATTGTGGACGTAAGGGCCACCTTGCTAAATTTTGCTTTGATAGATTACATGATGTAAATTTAGCAAAGAATCTTGTTTGGGTTAGGGAAGATACTAACTCCCATGGACCCAAAAAGTTGTGGGTACCAAAGACCACCCCTCGTATTTTTGATGTAGGTGTGGGCTCTCACATGACGTGAGAGTAGCGGTACCTTGGAGTGGATGCGTTCCGTGCTTAAAGGAAACTATTTGGATGCATCACTTTCAAGGGAAGTTTTGGTGGAGATGACCACCTTGGTTTGGAGTACTAGAGAGGTGCCTTCATTGGTTTTGGTACGAATCTCTAACTCCTTATTTATGTTTGCATGCTTCCCATGTTTATCATTTGTAGCATAATTTATTGTTTTAGATTATTATGAAAATGCCATGATTATTAGATCCTTGACATGCATGTATAGCCTTTGAGACACCCATGTTTAATATGGACTATCATTTTGTGTTCTCACCATTTGTTTAGCTATCATGTTTATCATAGCTCTAATAACATGTGAATTTACATAATAATCATGTTTTTAAATACAAGTATATACCTATTCTTAATGATTTATATTTTGTTTTTACGCTTCATGATTTGATTACATGTTTAGATGTTAGTTTTCATTAAAACTAGGATATATATTTGTGCATATAGTGGGTCACAAATAAATCTATATATGTTTGAGCTTGAATGCTTATTTGAACCCATTAGATGTGCTAGTATAGTCTAGTTTTGATGATTCATACATTTTAAACTTGTATTCCTATTTTTGGATTTGTTTTATGTGTATGAGTTTTTATTTCATGTATATGTCTATTTTGCCAAACTTTAAGATATACATGTATACCCCTTGAGTCATTTGCTTTTCATGCAAATCTATACATATGGACTCAATTGTGTTTAGGGATATGTATGTATACTTTTTGTGTTGACAAATCATACATATACCTTGAAATGAAATTTATTTTAATGGAAACTTAGTTTTTCATGTTTCCATGTGTTTTTGTTTAACTTCATGTATATGTCTATTTTATCCAAATTATTGTTTATACATATACATCCTTTTGAGCCACGTGTCTTCATGCATATATCTTTGTGGACTCGTTTTGTTTGGATATGTATGTATACTTTAGATTGTATAAGACATACATATACCTTGAAGATTAAATAAGTTTTGATGATTTTCATGTTTTTATGTTTAAGGAATTATTGAGCTTATTGTCCATCTTTCATGATTATGATCTTCACATTGTATTTGTACACTCACATTTATTGTTTACTCATATGTTTGTTTTCATGAGTCATATTTATGCTTAATTAGCTTAGAGTGTTGATTATCATGTGGATTTCATGTTTATGAAAAATAATTTTTGTTTTATTCCTTGCTTGAAGGATTTCGTACTAGTTTAAAAGTTTTTCCATTTAACTAGTTCGTATTCTTCACTATGGTAGAGATTTTCAAACACACTTTATTTTCAAACCTATTTTTTTGAAAACCCCTACCATCTAAGGGCGGATGGATGGGAGATCATGCTCATGTATGCTTTACATTGAAAATCAGTTAAAACATGAACTTGATTGGGAGGATAGGAATATGATGTATACACTTGATCATTATTGTTGTTTCAATTGGTATCATTGAGATTATTTCAATTGGTATCAATTTTGACCTTTTCCTTGTATACTCATATATTGTTTTTTATGTATGTATGCTTTCACTTCTAATAGTATCAATTTCGATTGGTATCTAATCTTTCATACATATATATGTTTTATTTGTGTTCAAAAATATCACAAATTTTAGTTTTTGTTTACTCAAGCTTAGCTTAACCCAACACCTTGAGCTCCATCTTTGTTTCAATTGATTTAATTTTCAATTGATATCTTATTTCAAGCCTACGCATTATTTAGTTGGTATTTCATAAAGGGGGAGAAAATTCAATTTTCATATTTCAATTGGTATTTGTATTTCCACTCCCTTACTTTATGATAGAAAATAAAAATTTCAAATTGATATCATATACTTAAAAAGAAAATTACTCTCTTTTGATATCAAGATGTTTATGATTTCAATTGGTATCTCAAAATTGTGTTTCAAGAAAATACTCAAAAGTTTTGATTTGTATTGCCTATATGCAAGGAGAGCTTAACATCTCTTCTACATATAGATTCATGTTAAGTGTATCTTGTATTGAGGAGCTTGACATCTCTTCTTTATGTGGTACACGTGTGTAGGGGGAGCTTCACATCCCCTCTTATGCATTGCATAGTGTATGTTATGTGAATTAGGGCTTGTCATCCCTCTTTCATTTAATGTATCTATGTTGGGAAGCTTCACATCTTCCTCTTCATGAATGTATATAGCATATACCATTTATTTATTGATCTATGTTTACTTTCAATTGGTATCAAAATGCTATTTTGACATATTTTCAATTGATATCCAAATTGATTGTTACCCCTTTATTGATTCCTTGTTTTAGACAAAAAGGGGGAGAAAAATTTATTGTTTTGCTTTATCTTTTATCCTTTATTGATGATTGTTTCTTTGTATTAAAAAGGGGTTTTGTTTTGGTTTTTTACCCCTTTGTTGATGATTGACAAAAAGGGGGAGAAAGATTTTAAGTTTGTTTGAGTTTTATATATGCATATTTATGTTTTGCATATATTAAGTTTAATTTAGTTTAATTTTAATTGGTATGTAGAGCATGTTTTGTTTTTGAACATTTCATTGGGTATCTAGAACCTTTTATTGTTTATGCATTGTCATTCATTGCATACTTACTGTTTATTTGTTTTATGCATGAGTTAAGCGGGAGCTTCTTTGAAGCTTAACTTTAATCCTGCATATATAACTCTATGAGTTTTGTCATCATCAAAAAGGGGGAGATTGTTGGCCCAGAGGCCTTCCACTCTAGTTTTGATGATGATTAACTCATGTAGTTATGTTTACTAATAATCTTGTGATTTTAAGTTTCAGATCATTTAGCAAGATATTAGTTGGTGATTAGCTTCAACAAGGAGTTTAGAAGCTTTTCATGGTGATTCCAGTGCCCGAGCATCAAGATCATACCTTTGCACTCGGTGGATCACGTTTGGGATCGAGTCGGCTTGAAGATTGAAGATCATCAAGAAGACTTAGGTATCCTAGTGTTTAGTGCGTTTAGATCCATTTGTAAAGATAAGAATAGTTGATATGCTCAAGTGCACAACACACACATTTTATGGTTTTTTAGGTTTTAGTTTAACCGATATTTGTTTTCATGAATAGATTGATCAAAACAAGTTTAAATGGTTTATATGTATAGTAGATGTATTCTTTCTATACATGCATGCTTTAACTTCCTATACAAACTTATTTTGACTTTCCTATTCATGTATTGAAAAATTCAAGTTTAATAAAATACAAGATTTGGTTTTTGGTAAAAATGATAAGACACAAAAATAGTTCAAATTGCTTGATATTTGAGTTGAAATTTTTATCACATGTTTATATATCAATGCAAAATGTTAAAACTATTTTTGGGGATTTTTACAAGACTTAAAAGAATTTTTAGAAATATTTTAACATGTGTTTCTGACCCAGAATAGTGGCTGACAGGCCAGGTCGGCCGACCGCAAGGTCGACCGCACCAAGGGCCGGTCGACCGTTTGCGGTCGACTGACGTGCACAGCCTTGTGCACGTCTGGCAGACATTGGGCCGGTCGGCCGGACGGACGACCGGACCAGAGAGCTCTGCTCTCTGTATCTGGCGGTCGGCCGGGTGGTCGACCGGGAAGGCCCAACGGTCATAATTATGACCGTTGGCGGTCGGCCGGGCCGGTCGACCGCAAGCCTGTCAGGCTGACAGATCAGCCTAATGGCTAGTTTTCTATTGGGGCTATAAATACCCCATTTCTTCATGGTTTTAACTAAGATTTTCTGAGCTAATTTTTCCCTACTCTCTGGTTTTAAAAAGAAGTTTTCAAAAGAGTTTAAGTGCCAAAAAGATTATCTTTATTTTTAAAAGTGTTTTGTTATTTTCAAAGAAATTAGGTTTTTGGGAATTGGTTTATTGTTCTTCATTTCTATATCTATTTGATATTTTCCCAAGAGTATTTCTTTGATCAAAACACTTTGTTTTCCACACTTGAGCTATCACCTATCCTATTCTATTAGGATCTTGTTTTGTGAAAAAAGAGAAAGAGAGATTGTTTGAGGTTGTTGTAGCCTCCAAGTTGTAAACACCCTTGCTTTTGTTGTATCCCTCTTTGGTAGAGGTTGATCGGGTGATTGTGTTTGCTCCCTCTTGTGTGAGGTGGAGCTTGGTGGTTTGTATCCCTCTTCGGTAGAGGTGATTGTGGTTGTTTGGCTACGGGCCTACCCCTCGGTTGTGAGGCGGTGTTTGAGAGAGGAGTTCGGTACTCCTAGTGTTGTAACAAATCCTCTTCGGTGGAGGTTCCCTCGGTGGGAGTATAGTGGATTAGAAATCCTTCTCGGTGAAGGCGGGGACGTAGAGCTAGGGGCTCGAACCTCGAAACATATCCTTGTGTTTGCGTTTGATCCACTTGTCTCTCTAACTCTCTCTCTTTACATTTGTGCATTGCATTATTCATATTGCCATATCATTCATACTTGTGTTGTGCCTTGCATTATTTCATATTGTTCATCTTTATATGTTTGGCTTGATTGTGTGTGTGCCTCACTTATACTTAACCACAAGAGCTTCATATAGCACCTTAACCCATATCTAGGGGAATCAAGAGGAGTTAGTCCAGAGCCCTTCACGGGGAATTCGGCTACACTTGTTGGTTATATTAAGTGTGTTGCAAAATTTGTTTTAGCTTCCGCATTTAGCGCATCTATTTTCTAGATTAGCATTATCACCTATTCACCCCCCCTCTAGGTGGTTTTCATATATATGTTTCATTTGTGCTTACTATATCTCTATATTTTTTAGCACAAAATTTTGGTTATGCTAAGCTTGATTTCTTAAATGACTATTATATTTCAATTGATTATTTTTCAATTGGTATCTTATACAAGCTTATGCATCATTTTATTTGGTATTTCATAAAGTTGGAGAAAATTCATATTTCACCTTTCAATTAGTTTTGTTTACCTTTGGTATTCCACTCCCACACTTTATGATGAAAAATGATTGAAATAATTTATATTGATTTCAATTTGGTATTATACGCTTCTAATGAAAAATATCTTCAATTGGTTTATGTTTTTCAAATTGGTATCAAAAAGTGTAAAATATTTTCAATTGGTACTAATTTTTACAATTGGTATCAAGATTATCTACATGTTTACATCTTTCAATTGATATCAAAATTTTGGTTAGTTTCTTCAAAAATGTTTTATGTACCTTCAATTGGTACTTTCAATTGGTTTCTTCAAGTTTGATTTTCAATGCCTTATTTACTTTCAATTGGTATTCCTTAAAATTTATGTTGGTTTACCTATTTGTTTATTTTCTATTGATATCATGATGCCCTAAATTGATATTTTTTTTTATTGGTATCAAAATGGTTTGTTTTGATTTAACCCCTTGAGTATTTTTGTTTCGGCCAAAAAGGGGAAGAGAGTTTTATTGTTTTCTTTTACCCCGTTATTGATGATTGACAAAAGGGGGAGAAGTATTTGAGTTTATATGCATGTTTATCAAAGTTTTCTTTGTTTTATATTGATATAAAGAGAGTTTGTTTTATGTTGTGTTGATATTGGTATCAAGAATATGGATATAGAACATAGTTTGTTGTTTTTGTTTTTGTTGATATCAAGATCTTTTATTAAAATTTTTATTGTTGGTATCAAGGGTTTTTTATTGATTATCTTTCAATTAGTATTAAGAGCTTTAATAAAAAGTTTTATTATTGGTATCAAGAATTTTTATTGATTAGCTTTCAATTGAAATTTTTATTGATATCAAGAGCATTATTTAAAGAACATGTTTATGAGAAGAAGAAATAACTTATTTGGTATCAAGAGCATGTTCATTTCATTGTTTTATGCATGTCTATGCATATTCATGTTTAATATTCATTGAATATTTTATTGTTTATTGCTAGGCATGAGTTAAGGGAGAGCTTCTTTGAAGCTTAACTTTAATCCATGCATATATAACTCCATGAGTTTTGTCATCATCAAAAAGGGGGAGATTGTTGGCCCAGAGGCCTTCCACTCTAGTTTTGATGATGATTAACTCATGTAGTTATAGTTTACTAATAATCTTATGATATTTAGTTTCAGATAATTAACCAAGATATTACTAGGTGATTAGCTTCAACAAAGGTGATTTGGAGCTTTCACATGGTGATTCAAGAGCCCGAGCGTCAAGTTCAAATCTAGCACTCGTTTGGAGTCAAGCTCGGTGGATCACGTTTGGATCGAGTCGACTTGGAGACGGCGCTCTACAAGAAGACTTCAGTACATTGTTTAGTTTATGGTTTAGATCCATTTGTTAAAAATTTGATAGTGTAATATGCTCAAGTTCACAACACACACACTTGTTTTAAGTTTCATGTTTCGATTTTCGGTTTAACCGATCTTGGTTTTCATGAATAGATAGAATCAACAAGTTTACATGGTTTAATGTACATTAGATTTGTTCTATATACATCTATGCTTCAACTATTTAAACAAACTTAGTTTGATAGTCTATTTCATGAGTTTAGAGTTTTTATATTTTAACAAAACGTATTTTCAGATTTAATGACAAAAACATTGATATATATATATATATATATATATATATATATATATATATATATATCTTTCATGTATATTGGATTATATCCATATGCAACATGCTTCAAAGTTGTTTCAATATCATATTTTTGTATTTGGATGAGTTTTGGACAAAACAATTTTTCATTTCAAAAATCTAAGTTTTGGAAAATACGGATTTTGGTTTTTGGTAAAATTTGTAAGTCACAAAAATAGTTCAAAATGTTTGTAACATGGTTTGATTTTACTCAAACATGTTTGTATATCAAAGTATTATACTGAAACTATTTTTTGTAGATTTTTAGAGATTTTATGGGATTTATTTGATATTAAAAAGACCAGTTTTCAAATCCTATAACCAGATCTACCAGGCCCTGGCGGTCGACCGGGACGGTCGACCGTACCAGTGGTCGGTCGACCGGATCGGTCGACCGACATGCACAAGGACGTGCACGCAGGCCAGCCCTTAGGCCGGTCGATCGAGCGGTCGACCGACTGAAGTCAACCCACTCTCGGGTTGGCCCGGTCGACCGGGCAGTCGACCGACCAGAGAGCCGTTGCTCTCTGGTTCTGGGCGCGGTCGACCGGGCCGTCGACCGGCAGGCTCAACGGTCAATTTTTTGACCGTTGGCCGGTCGACCGGAAGGCCAATCTGGGCCTTGTCAGCTGCCAACGGGCAGATTCTCTTGAGGGTTATATATACCCCATTTGAAGTTGGTTTTCACCAAGTTTTCAAGAGCAAAATTTCTCCCATTCTCAAGTGTTTAAAAGCAAGATTTTAAAAGAGTTTTTGGCTTTAAAGATCTCATCTTTATTTTTTTTTAAAGGGTTGGAAAATCATTGAAAAGAAAATTCTTTGGGAATTGATTTGATCTTCATTTACATTTCTATCTAGAGTTTTTCCCTAGAGTTTCTCTTTGTGTTTTTGATTTCCAAACTCTTTATTTTCCACACTTGAGCTTATCATTCTATCCTATCTATTAGGATCTTTGTTTTTATGTGAAAAGATTAGTTTGTGGTCTTTGTGATCACCAAGTTGTAAACCCTCCACATTTGTGATATCCCTCTTGTGTAGAGGTTGATTATTGGAGTGGTGGCTTTGTGCCCTATCCCTTTAGTGAGAGGTTGATTGGTTGTTTGGCTTTGTGCCTATCCCTCATTTGTGAGGTTGATTTTGTGGTGGCTTTGTGCCTAGCCTCTAAGTGTAGATGTTGTATTTGTAAAGAGAGGAGTTGTGTACTCCAAATTATAATTGCCCCAAATCCTCAGTGGAGGTTCCCTGGGTGGGAGTCCTGTGTGGACAAGTTAGTGAAAATCCTTCTGTGTGAAGGCGGGGACGTAGAGCTGTGTGCTCGAACCTCGAAACATATCTCGGTGTTTGCGTTTGATCCACTTTCTCTAATTCTCTCTCTTTTACTTTGTGCATTGATTCATATTGCCATATCATATACATGTTTGTGTTGTTTGTGTGTGACTCACTTGTGTTTAACCACGAGAGCTTCATATAGCACCTCAACTCTTATTCAGAGGAATCAAGAGGAGTTAGTCCAGAGCCCTTCTCCGGGAATTCGGCTACACTCGTTGGTTACATTAAGTGTGTTGCAATTTAGTTTTTTAATTTCACATTATTGTTCATAGATTAGCCGTACACCTATTCACCCCCCTCTAGGTGTACTTTCACATGCATTAGCTCATATCCTTGTGAGGGCCATTGATTGTTGAAACCCATAGGCCTGAACAGAAAAAGAAATAAAAATAAAATAAAAATGAATTTCAAAGTAAAACTATAGTCAAATGGTATTTGAAAGTACACCTAGAGCGAGGTGAATAGGTGTAGTGCTAATATAATGATAAATAATGCTAAATTAAAACTTTTACACTAACAAAATAGATATCCAAAGAGTGAAGCCGAATTTTCGATGAAGGGCTCTAGAACTTCTCCTCAAGATTCCTTTAGACTATGAGTTAAGATGCTTCAATAGCTCTCTTGGTTCAATACAAGTGCGAGCACACAAACAATATCAAGTATGAATAAGTGAAAAATAATAGGAATGCGAGGTATAAAGAGAGTAGAGTTTAGCGAGATAGCTAAACACAAACATAAGGATATGTTTCGAGGTTCGAGCACCAAGCTTTACGTCTCCGCCTTCACCGCATAAAGAATTTCTACTATTTCCACTAAGATACTCCACGAAGGATACAAACCCATTCCTTTACCCAAGAAGAGGTACAAAGCCAAGGCACAAAGCCTATGCACAAGGCAATCATATCTACACAAGAGGGAAGACACAAATCCAAAGCACAAAGCAAAAGAGAATAGTTACAGCACTTGGTGCTCACAAAGACCACAAATAACACCTCTTACAATACAAGATCCTAGATGATAGATTTTACAATGAATAACTCAAGCTTGTGAGAAAATAAAGATTTTGAAAATGAAAACACAAAAGAAAACACTTGAGAAAATTTCTTGAATGATATAGAAATTTGAAACTTGAAACTTAAATTTCCCAAAAGTTGTTTTTTTTATTTTCCAAAACTTTGAAACCAAATAGAGATATGTATTTTTATCACAAAAACTTCTTAAAAACATGTTGAAAAACTCTGTTGAAAGTGAGAAAATTAGCTCTTGAAAATCTTCTTGAAAAATCACCCCAAAACACCATATATATAGCCTAAAGAAAAGCTAGCCGTTAGGGTCAAAACACAGGTCAGAGACACCTGTCGGTCGACCGCCAATGATCATATTTTTGACCATTGGGGATTATCGGTCAACCGGCCGGTCGATCGATGAAACCCGAGAGTTCTACAGGGACAGTCGGTCGACTGGTCGGTCGGCCTATCTCTTATCTCTCATAGGCAGTGCACGTTGGTGCACGTCGGTCAACCACTTGGTCGACCGGCAGAGCAAATATGCTCTACGGTCGGTCAACCAGCTCAACCCAAAAATCACATAATATGAAACATCTTTTTAAATCCCTATTAAATCTCAATAAATTTTAATAAATTCCACAAAAATAAGTTCATATAAATCTATTGAAGTACAAATATGCGTGACTAAAAATCAAACATATTGCAAACATGTGAACTTGTATTTGAGGTAAAGAAATTTCTATCTTTAAACCAAGCTGTATTTTTCAAAAACAAAACTTTTAAATGAAAACTAGATTTTTCAAAATACTATAAATACAAAAACAAATTGTTCAAGCATATTTGGAGTTCAATAGTTTATGGATACACAACCAAAATAATATGAACTTGTTTTTGTTGAAATACGTTTTATAAACCAAAACACAAAACGTAAATCAGTTAAATTGAAACCAAACTTTTGTGTGTGTGCAAGATTGAGCATTCAAAACTAATCGAATCTTTACAAGAGATTTAAACTCACAAACTATAGATAAGTCTTCTTGTAGATCTTCTTCTCTAAGTGGACTTGATCCAAACATGATTCTCTGAGTTAGACTCATCTTAAATATTAGATATGTTCTATAAGTTTGAGCTCTTGAATCACCATGTGTTAGTTTCAAAGAAGCTAAACACCAGCTAAGATCTTGATCAATATCTGAAATTTAAACATAACAAGATCATTAGTCCTATAACTACATGAATTAGTCATCATCAAAACTAGAGTGATGGGCTTTTGGGTCAAAAATCTCCCCCTTTTTGATGATGACAAAACTCATAAAGTTATATATGCATGGGTAGAGAAAAACTTTGTAAAAGCTCCCTCTTAACTTATGCATAGTATAAAATATATAGATATTCAATGTAAGCTCTGGATACCAAACAAACATAACAAACATATGCATAAATACAAACATACCATGCATATACAAACTCTAATTTCACTCCTCTTTTTTGTCAACTCATCAACAAAGGGGCAAGAAAAATATGATAAAAGTATATTGATTGATGTTTTACCTGCACACAAAAATACAGAATTTTAGAACTTTTAAAACAGTAGTGCAAGGTGCTCAATTCTACCGTAATAGTAAGTGGCTATGCGGGTCGTGATCCACAAGGAGGGACTAGCGATGGAATCTTTTTTAGCAAGTACTCTTTTAAGTTACAAAGAATGGTTAAAAATCTTCTTTTAGTTCTTTAAAAGAAAATGAAAAAGAGTTAAAGTTAAGTTAGGAAGAAAGTGGTAGATAGAGAAGGTGGAGAAAATGAAAGTTGATATGTATAAAGAAATTGAAAAAGATTGAAAGAAATTTGAAAGATTGTGGTGTTGGTAATTTACACTAAAATTAAAAGAAAAGAAAACTAAAACCTAAAAAAGTTACTTACCTCTTCGGCGCCTGCTTACCTTTGACCCGTATTGACGATGTACCTTTGATTGAAGGCGAGCGAAGTATGACAAATAGGATCTTTCCCATTCCCGTATTACACTATAAATGGAAGGGGCAAGCTACACTACCATAGAAATAGATATCCATCACCATAAGCCATCAACGGCACTTGCAAGGGCAAGGTAACTTCGAGGCTATCGGTTTCATTTGGATCCACAAACACAGAAGAAGGAAGTAAACGAAAATAAAAGTAAAGAAGAAAAAGAAACTTCGATTCGATTCAAATAACAATGAAAGAAAAGATCACTTACACCGGTGTCACCTTCAGTACAAGCTTGCTCTCATTCCTCCTTGAAAGTATTCTCTCCTCTCAGTTACATAAAGAAAATAAAAATTACATGAAAAAAAAAAAAACCTAAGTTACAAACTACAAATTAGTTTAAATTCTACTCTCTGCTTGGTCCTTCCCCTTTTGCCTTAGAGATTGCAGGTATTTATAGGAGAAATGCAGAGGTTAAATGAGTATGAATTTAGGGAAAGCTGGATATTTCTAAATTTGAATCCTCCCCTTATCTACAAACTTAATTTGATGTGGATATTCAGTTCTGATCTGCAGCTTATTGGCGTGTTGATTGCTGAATATAACTTAACAAATGATAGAATTCGAAATAGTGATCAACTTAAGAGTTGTAGCTCTTTAAGTCGTATTTCTGGATCATCTTGAATCATTAGATTTGAATTTTAGTAGCGAAAATTATGATTCAAATACTAAAATATATCCAGTCAGAATCTGAGTCAAATTTGCTTCATCTCATCTGTTAGTCTTTTCTCTATCCATTTATCCCTTTGGATTTGGACTCTGTATTTGACATTATCCTTGGTTGATCTTTAGATTTAACTACTTGATTCACCAAAAACTGAATTTAACCAATTGAATTTGAGATCATCCTCCTCTAACCAAATAGATCTAGTTAAATCTGAATTTAACTGATATTTATTTGATTTTATTCTCTTTCTCCCCATAATTATATTCTGCAAAATAGACATTTAAGACAATGAATTTAGCAAATTTATTATATGATAAATATGAAAATGTAATAAAGAATAATGTAATAAATGTGTGCAATTATATATGGGGTACAAATCTATGAAGAGGAGAGATATCAAGTTAACTCCCTCTCCATAAATGCATTACATGGAGAAGAGATGACTAAACCCTAACCCATATGAGCATAATATATAATGTATAGATGGAGATGTTAAGCTTTCCCTATACATGTGTATGATATTGAGAAGAGAGGTCAATCTCTTTTTTATGCAATACACTCATCATAAATTTATATATAGAGGAGATGTTAAGTAAACTCCCCTTGCATATAGGAAATAAGTATCAAAATAAAATTTGAAAACATATACTAATTGTAAAACAAATATGGATACCAATTTGAAAACTAGAAATATCAATTAAAAATTGAGAATAATTTTGAAATGCACATAGATACCAATTTGCAAAATAATTTTGATATCAATTGAAGATTTAAACATGATACCAATTAATGAAAAGTGAAAGCCCACAATTTTGAAAATCTAAACAATTTTGAAAAGTAGATACCAATTGTGATAATTGATACCAATTTGAAAATATGAGCTATAAAAATATTTTTCTCAAAAAATAGGGAATAAGATAACTATTAAAATTTAAATCAAGAAAGTTCTCCTCCTTTTTGAAACAACCACAAAACTAATGCATAAGTTTTGAAAAGTAATGATATCAATTGAAAGTGATACCAATTTATACATTAAAGCATATTCAGGTCATGCAAATAAAAAGATTGTGCTAAAACATGCACGAATCATGCACGAAACATGCACAATCAACTAAATCATATATATGTATGCATGTCAATTTAAATACATCCATAATAAAGAGCATACATATATAGATAAATAAAAATGAGTATACAAAAATTAATTATTACGAAAATTATGTGTATAACTCATTGAAATCACCAACCTATATGCACATGTTAAGGAATAGTCATTTAAGCAAAATAAGGCATGATCACCCAACTAACTTCCCACCTAGGGTAGATATTATCAAAAGTAATAATTTGAAAATAGTTGAGAATGGTTGAAAATATCGAGAAAATGGAAATCAGTAGATGTTAACTTAACAAGTTTGAACATTTAAGATAATTTTGAAAACTTTTTCAAAATTTTTTTCAAAATGTGAAACAAATCATATATGTCATGAAACATACTAATTATATTAAAATTTGCACTCAAAATCTATATAGCACAGCAAACTCATGAGTACGAAATCATGAGTAAACAAAAGGTGAGTGCACAAGAATCATATAATAATCATATTCATGAAGATAAAAACAATAATATTCAAAACAAAAAATTTATAAAAGAAGAGTATATGTATAAATGCAAGAGTCATCAAAACTAGAAACATACAAGTATAATCAAATATGAATTGAGTACACAAATAAAATATGTATAGTATTAGAATCAAGTGTATCTCAAAAACTATACAAGTATATTACAAGTTTTAATAAATAGTTGCATTTAAAACAAGTAAATCAAAATATGTAAACCATGATATGCTAAAAATTCATTAATATGAAGCATATAAAAATAATATAAATGGAGGACAGAGATGTTACCAACATCGGTAGGGCTAGTCTCTATTTCTCCAAAACTAGGTGGTCCTCCCACCTAAACTCCTTGATAGTGATGCATCTTTGGATATGGTATATTAAACTCCGATTGCATTCACCACCAAGGCACCAAACCTCTCACGTCTTGTGAGAGCCGTACCTACATAAAAAATAATAGGAGTGGATTTTGGTAACCAAACTTTCTTGGGTCCTTGGGGGTTAGTACCTCTTCTAATCCAAACATTCTTGCTTGCAAAATTAGAAATATTTAATCTATTATAACAAAATTTTACAAGGTGGCGTTTACGACCGCAATGTGTACATGTGTACAATTTATCATACATAGTGGCATGTGTGTGAACATGGTATGATTGTGTATGCCGTGGAGGGTGTGCATGCATATGTGGAGTATGTTTCTTGCAAAACATGGGTTCCAATTTTTTATGGTCAATGACACATTGGCTTAAAGTGAAGCTCAAACAATCAATATTCTTTTTTAAACCACAAATATCATTTTCAATAATAGAAGAAGAAATAAAACTAGTATGAGAAAATAAATTCTTTTCTTTTGAAATAGGAATAAAAATCTTTTCCTTTTTCAACAAAATATTTTTAAAGAATCCTTCTCTTTTAAATTAAAATAAATTGGTTTTTCAAAGAGTCATTTTCTTTCAAAATAAAATCAAGTTTTGAAGATAAAGCATTATTTTCTTTTAAAGTAACATTCTTTTGTTTAGAAACCAATTTATTTTCCTTTTTCAAAATCTCATTTTCATTTAAAACAAAATCAAGTTAAGTTTTCAAAGAATCTTTTTCATTAAAAAAACAATCTAATTTTGAAGACAAAAATTCATTTACTTTTTTTAAATCCAAACTCTTATTTTTCAATAATTTATATTTTCTCAATAAATCTTCACAAAACATGGAAAGTTATCATTCAATATATGTGCATCCTCACTTGACATGTCATCATTAGATGTATTTGAATGTTGGATTCCGAATTTACCTCAAGGGAGTCATTCCCTTGGATCATGAAGCAAGTTTGGTCAGAATCATCTTCATTATATTTTCTCTTCAAATCGTTTAAACCTTGTCCTTCAAGAGAAATCAAAGTGTTCCACACTATAAAGGTGAAATCACAATGAGAAATCATAGAAATATAAGTATTGTTAAGTGTTTGTTTTAGTACAATCATGGCTTGTGCATTAACCTCTAAGTATTTTCCATTTTCAATATATGATTTCTTAGTGGTGGCAAGATAAACATGTAATCCTAAGACTTTAATATTTGAACTCATTTTAAATTTTCACATGTCAATATTAGTAACATCAAACATAGATGGAGTAAGATAATCCATGAGTGTGTGAAACAAGAATGTGTAAAGCAAATATAGATATTAACAAAAATAAGATCGCTCCTAGGTGGTTAAATTGAATATCAGAAACACTAGCTCTGATACCAATTAAAAGTACAGCTAGAAGGAGGTAAATATGTGTAGTTCTAATGATAAATAATGTAAAATTAATACTTTTACACTAACACAATAGATATCAGAAGAGTGAAGCTGAATTCCCGTGAAGGACTCTAAAACTTCTCCTCAAGATTCCTTTAGATTAAGAGTTGAGGTGCTTCAATAACTCTCTTGGTTCAATACAAGTGTGAGAACAAAAATAATATGAAGCATGAATAAGTGAACAATAATAGAAATGTGAGATATGAAGACAGTAGAGTTTAGAGAGTGATAGCCAAACACAAACACAAGGATTGTTTTGAGGTTTGAGCACCAAGCTCTACGCCCACGCCTTCACGTGAAGGATTTCTACTATTTCTACTAAGAAACTCCACGAAGGATACAAACTCGATTCTTTATACAAGAGAAGGCATAAAGCCAAGGTACAAAACTTATGCACAAAGCAATCACCTCTACACAAGAGGGAAGGCACAAAGCCAAAGCATAAAGTAAAAGAGAATTGTTACAACACTTGGTGATCACAAAGATCACAATAACACCTCTCACAATACAAGATCCTAGATGGTAGATTTTTTAATGATTAACTCAAACATGTGAGAAAACAAAGATTTTGAAAATGAAAACACAAAAGAAAATACTTGGGAAAACTTCTTGAATGATATAAAAATTTGAAACTTGAAACTACAATTTTTCAAAACATATTTTCTTTGAGTTTTCAAAACTTTGAAACCAAATAGAGATATGGATTTTTAGTACAAAAACTTCTTAAAAACTTGTTGAAAAACTCTGTTGAAACTGAGAAAGCTCTTGAAAATCTTCTTGAAAACTTACCAAAAAAACCCATATATATATATATATATATATATATATATATATATATATATATATATATATATATATATATATATATATATATATATATAGCTTCAAGAAAAACTAGCCATTAGGATCAAAACACGAGTCACGGAGACCAGTCTGTCGACCGGGTGGTCGACCCCAACAGTCATATTTTTGATTGTTGGGGATTGTCGGTCGATCAGCCAGTTAACGATGAAACCCGAGAGTTCTACAGGGGCAGTTGGTCGACCAGTCAGTCGGCCGATCTCCTAACTCTCATGGGCTGTACATGATTGTAAATTGAAAGAGCAAGGATTTACCGGGTAGCTTTGGGCTAACGGGTCGTGTCCACGAGGACGAATGCGATAGAAGCTTTTCAGTGTTTTTGTTAAGTGACAAAGAATGAAGTTGGTGTCTTTCTTTTAAGTTGAAAAAGAGAATGGAGAGAAGGGAAATGATTAAAAGAAAAATTGCAAATTTGGAGAAGGCTTTGGAAAAGGTGATTTTAAAAGCTTAGAAAAGTGATTTGTTGTTTTTAATATAGGAAGGAGATCTGGGTTCACTAATTTTCTACTCAACTATGTACTTATCACAAGAACATTTGAGTGCATCACTTTTATCATAAGAAAAAACCTTTAGTTTCTTTTAGTGTTCAAGTAAAACAAATAAGATGATTTTGGATTAAATCTTAAGGTCTTTCTTAACACAACATTAAAAATAGAATGTTAAACCATCAAGCGCGAAGAAACAAGTATGGAATAAAAATGATTTGAAAATATTTGTGTTTCGAAAGTCCAAGTTTAAAAGGCGAGCATACTCATAAGCTTTCAAGAACAAGTTTAACTTTAGGCCTTATTATGATTTAAGAGAGTATTTTCATAAAAATCCATAAAGAGAGAGGAGGTAGAAGAGATTAATTAGTGAGCCCAGAAAATGATTTATCTACTCATAATGAAAGAAAAACAAATAAGAAAATGTAAATTAAACATAGACATACTGATTTGAGTCGAGTTGAACAAGCAAGTTGAATCTCCTTTGATTGTCACTTCAAGGATGAATTACACACTCAGTTTCACTCTTCTCTCTTTGCTGGTCTAAACTGAAAAAATAAAGAGGAAATACAACTTCTCCGAACTATCTAATAATACTCCTAAAACCCTAAAGAATAAACAAGAATTCTAATCCTAGTCTTCGCTCCCTTCTTCTCTGTCAAAAATGGTATTTATAGGGAAAAACCAGACGGTAGAGGGCGTAGAATGATTGGGGGAGCAAACGCTCCCCTAACAAACTTAACAAGGCCATGAAAACGCGGCTAGGGCCGCAGCCCTGGTGTGGCCAGGTGGCCACACCCAAATGGGGGAGGTTCCTGGTTTGGTGATTCTCCCATATCTTCTGCTGGTTTTCTCGTTTCAGCTCCTTGGTTTGTCAAAACGATCTTTGATTGTTGGCTTTAACTGATTGATTTATAAAGATCTATTTTAACCGATGTTCAACTAGTTTTATCATCTCTGATCTGCCTTGATCTGCCCCGATCTTCTAATTTCAAATTAATTCTGAATTAAATCAGAATTTTGATGGGCTTTTGGGCTCGTTTCTTTTCCCTTTCTTTTAGCAATGGGCCTATATTTAACAAAGAAGAATAAGACTTATTAATAGGATTTATTAGATAAAAAATATGGTAATGTGACAATATATATGCAATATATGTGACCGATCACACCCCCACACTTATCTTTTGCTCGCCCTCGAGCAAAACATCAAACTAATCCTAATCAATTATTAGACCACTTTCGCATGTCACTCGATTGCACTGAGCATGTGCAACAAACCGTTAAACCTTAGGTGACCACTTTCGCAGGTCACTCGATTGCACTGAGCATGTGCAACAAACCGTTAAACTTTTAGGTTACCCCTAGAGGATGAGTTTTATCTCGTGATGGTTTTCAGTGGATTGCACCCACAAAATTCATAAAGAAAGAGAAAAAAGTTAGTATTTTCGAAAAGCATTTTGAAAAGAGAAAATATTTGAAGTATATTTGTGAGAGTTTAAGTAATCTATAAGTTATAGGAATATCAAATTTTTCATTGCTAAACTTAGTCTCTATTCAAAAACATGTCATCAATCAAAGTAAGGAGTCAAATTGTATTTCTCATCTACTCTATTACTTTACCCTGAGTCATATGCACTATCGTGACTGTGAAGTTTGACTAAGGATTCTTTAACTTTAACTCCTATGCCTTATTTATATTTATTTTTGGTGGTATTTATTCCTCAATTCCATTAGGCTTTCTAATCTGCCCATGTAACGAGCCTTTAGTCGGTGACTCCCAAACCAAACGGTCTTAGGGCACCGGGTGAGAAAACACCCCAAGGACTTAAGGACTCGAGCAAACAAGGCCTCAAAACTAAGGATTTTATTATATGAACTGCTTTTAGGCGTGAATACTTATGCTTTATTAGGCACAAATACCCAGCTTAATCAGAGGATTTATATATATATATTTTTCTCAAACTTATCTAATCATCTTTCGCATAAATACCAAGGCTTGTTTAGGCCAAAGCACCTAACTAATAAATAATTAGATTTGTTTATCTTTCATAGATATATTTTTTTCTTTTTTTATTTTTTTAAGGCATAAGAATCTTTATTTTTGAACCCTAAGTTTGTAAGTGTATGAAGTGTGCATATTTCATCAAGGTAAAGATCAAGACTAAATTACTTTCACAAATTTTCTTCCTAACCCTAAAAAACAAACAAGTCATCTTATTTTGACCAAGTGTAAGAAATCCTAATTATGATTTTCCTATTCCTTAAAATTGACTTAATTTCTTACAAAAAATATATCAAAATATGTTCTTATCTTTCAAAAAGTTTATATATATATATATATATTTCTTTGTTTTCTTCTTTTTTTTAGTTTTATATTAGTCATGTTAGATTCCTCCCCCACACTTATCTCATGCATTGTCCCAAATGTATGAAAGAAATGTATAGATGCATGAAATGAAATGTAAAAGAGGTGCATATATTATACAAAATTATGTACAACATCAATTTTCTCCCACACCTAGATCTTTTTCGGTCTCATCCCTCTAGCTCTCTTCAGATCATTCCAATGGGTCCTCTTTATAGGGCATAGTGGGGAGGCCAAATTTTTTGTCATTTTAGCTCTCTTCCTCCCCAGTCTCACCTTCTTTAGGTTTTTCTTCCTCATAATTCTACATTCATTATTCAAAAATTGATCACCACCACACTTCTCAGTTGGAACTTCCTCACTGTGAATGCCTAGGAATTCTAACTCAGTTCCATATATCTCCTCAAAGCTTAGGTCAACACGTTTCCCTAGAGATGTGTAATTAACCAAAATATCCCTAGTTGGTTAATCAAAACCCATGAGTTCTTCTTCGAAGAGTTTTTCAAAGAGTATGTCAATCAGAGGTTCTTAAATTATATTCTCATGCGATATATTATTGGCTGGCTCGGCGAAAGTGAAGATATTCAAATCAAATTTCCTTTTTTTAAAGGGGACTCTAAAAATTAGGATCTCTGACATATGCCTTATCATTAAGATAATCATATTCATTCTTAAATAATTCATCAAGAAACAGAGACTCATTCTCTATACCTTCACTTTCTTCATCACAATTATTTTCAACAAAATTTATCTCAAATGTCTGGTCTCTTATCTTACGAGGTTATTTTTCTAGTTTGAAGACATTGACTTCTCTAGTCATGTCCCCAAAGGTTAATCTCATAGATCCATTCCTATAATTACTAATAGCATTGGCAGTAGTAAGGAATGGGCGCCCTAGGATAACAGGAGTTTGAGCCCTAGTATTGGACACATGTTGTGTCTCAAGAACTATGAAATCAACTGGGTAGATAAACTCCCTGACCCGGATAAGGATATCATTAATTTCTCCCTTTGGAACTTTCACAGAACGGTCAGCCAGTTGAATTGTGACTCGAGTTGGACTAAGATCGCCCAACCCGAGTTGTTGATAAACTGAGAATGAAAGCAGGTTGATACTCGCTCCCAAGTCAAGAAGTGAGTGACTAATCTCGGCTTGTCCTATAGTGCAGGCAATGGTGGGACAAGCCGGATCCTTGTACTTGACAGGGATCAGACTAGACAGTAGTGTTAGCCCAGAGGCCTTCCACTCTAGTTTTGATGATGATTAACTCATGTAGTTATAGTTTACTAATAATCTTATGATGTTTAGTTTCAGATATCTAACCAAGATATTAGTAGGTGATTAGCTTCAACAAAGATATTTTGGAGTTTTTCACATGGTGATTCAAGAGCCCGAGCATCAAGTTCATACCTAGCACTCGTTGGAGTCAAGCTCGGTGGATCACGTTTGGATCGAGTCGATTTGGAGACGGCGCTCTTCAAGAAGACTTCGGTACATTGTTTAGTTTATTGTTTAGATCCATTTGTAAAGATTAGATAGTGTGGTATGCTCAAGTTCACAACACACACACACTTGTTTTAAAGTTTCATGTTTATTGGTTTTCGGTTTTTGGTTTAACCCATCTTGGTTTTCATGGATAGAAAGAATCAAAACAAGTTTACATGGTTTAATATATATTAGATTTGTTCTATATACATGTATGCTTCAACTATTTAAACAAACTTAGTTTGATAGTCTATTTCATGAGTTTGGAGTTTTTGTATTTTTAACAAAACTTATTTTTGGATTTTAAGTCAAAAACATTGATATATATATATATATTTCATGGATATTGGATTATATCCATATACAACATGCTTCAAGCTGTTTCAATATCATGTTTTTGTATGTGGATGAGTTTTGGACAAAATGATGTTTCAATTCAAAAATCTAAGTTTTAGAAAATACGGATTTTGGTTTTCGGCAAAATTTCAAAGTCACAAAAATGGTTCAAATTGTTTGAAATATGTGTTGAATTTTTTCACACATATTTGTATATCAAAGTATTATCCTAAAACTATTTTTTTGGATTTTTAGAGATTTTATGGGATTTATTTGAAAAATAAAAACCCTGTTTTCAAGTTCTGAAAATCAGCCCTGTCAGGTTCTGGCGGTCGACCGGGCCAGTCGACCGGACCCAGAGTCGATCGACCGGACCGGTTGACCGACGTGCACAAGGACATGCACGCAGGCCAGCCCCTTGGGCCGGTCGACCGAGCGGTCGACCGACTGAAGTCAGCCCACCCTCGGGTTGACCCAGTCGATCGGTCAGAGAGCCGTTGCTCTCTGGTTCTGGGCACGGTCGACCGGGCGGTTGACCGGCAGGCTCAACGGTCAATTTTTTAACTGTTGGCCGGTCGACCGGAAGGTCAATTTTTACCTTTCTGCCAGCCAACGGGCAGATCTGATTGGGGCCTATTTATACCCCATTCAAGAGTTGGTTTTGAACAAGATTTTTAGATAGAAAAATTTCATACTCCTTAAGTGTTTTTCAGAAAAAAGTTTTTGGGTTCAAAATTCTTATTCTCTATTTGTTTTTAAAGTGTTTGTTATTTCAAAGAAAATAGTCTTTTGGGAATTTGTTTTTGGTTTAAAAATTCTATATCTATTTGGATATTTTCCCAAGTGATTTTCTTTGTTCAAAACACTTTGTTTTCTCACACTTGAGCTTATCATTCTATCCTCTCTATAGGATCTTTGTTTTGTGGGAAAAGAGATTAGTTTTTGGTTGTGGAAACCACCAAGTTGTAAACCCTCCTGGATTTGTGTTATCCCTCTAGTGAGAGGTGATTGTGGGTATCCCTCTAGTGAGAGGTTGATAGTGGAGGTTGTGTTGGTATCCCTCTTAGTGAAGAGGTGGATTGTGTTTGTAGTGGCTTTGTGCCTATCCCTCATTTGTGAGGTTGATTTGTGGTGGCTTTGTGCCTGGCCTCTAAGTGTAGAGGTTGTGTTTGTAATTGAGAGAGGAGTTGTGTACCCCCGGTTGTATTGCCCCAAATCCTCAGTGGAGGTTCCCTGTGTGGGAAGTCCTGTGTGGACGAGTTAGTGAAAATCCTTCTGTGTGAAGGCGGGGACGTAAAGCTGTGTGCTCGAACCTTGAAACAAATCTCGGTGTTTGCATTTGATCCATTGACTCTTACTCTCTCTCTCTCTCTCTCTCTCTCTCTCTCTCTCTCTCTCTCTTTTACATTGTGCCTTGCATCATTTCATATTGCTCATTCATATATTATATGCTTGGCTTGTTTGTGTGTGCCCCACTTGTGTTTAACCACGAGAGCTTCATATAGCACCTCAACTCTTATTCAGAGGAATCAAGAGGAGTTAGTCCAGAGCCCTTCACCGGGAATTCGGCTACACTCGTTGGTTACACTAAGTGTGTTGTCATTTAGTTTTAATTTTCGCATTTTGTTCATTAGATTAGCCGTACACCTATTCCCCCTCAAGGTGTACTTACAATTGGTATCAGAGCCTACGCTCCTGATATTTGGTTTAACAACCTAGGAGTGTGATCTTGGTTTTGCTAATCTATCATTTGCATTTTATATTGTTTACACACACTCATGGATTGCTTGACACCTCCCATATTTGATGTCTCCAACATTGACATGTAGAAATTTAGGATGTCCATGTACTTGAAAACCCTAGGCTTGCATGTTTTCCTTGCAGCTACCAAGAAATCCTATCTTGGTAATAGCAAGTATATAGAGGCCAATGCACAAGCCCTTGAGGCACTTAGAAGCACGCTTAACAAAGAATATTTGTGCTTAGTTTCTAACTGTGATTCCGCCTGTGCAGTGTGGAACACGTTGACCTCCTCCAAGCTTCAAACGCCAACCATTGTGGAGGATGAATCTAGTGGAGAATCCGAGCAACAATGCTACATGGTCCAAGGGAATGACTCCCTTGAGGTATACTCGAAAACTCAATTAGATGGTGATGATGCTAGTTCTTCTTGTGATGATTATGTTGATCCAAATGCTTTAAATGAAGAACTATCAATTGTTTGTGAAAAATTGTTAGAAAAATATAATCTTTTGAAAAAGAAGAGTTTTGAACTAAAAGAAGTAAATAAGGATTTGTGTTCAAAAGTAGATTTGATTTTGCAAGAGAAAGTGGAGATTTCTAATGAAAGGGATTCATTGAAATCCAAACTTGACCTTACCTTAAAAGAGAATGAAATTTTGAAAAATAAAAAATAATTGTGAAAATGTTTTGAAGAAAAATGAGGCTTTATCTTCAAAAGTTGATTTTGTTTTAAAAGAAAATGATTCTATGAAAAACAAAATTATTTCTATTTCAAAAGAATTGGATTTGGTTTCCAAGCAGAACATTTCTTTGAAAAATGATATTGATTCTCATGTTTGCCATGCTAGTGTAGCTTCACCATCTAGCTCACCTATTGCATGCACCTCTTCTTCTAGAATTAATAATGATATATATTTGTTAAAGAAGAGTGTTGATTGTTTGGGCTCCACTTTGAACCATTGTGCTTTGAACCACTCTTGTTTGGAATCTATGTTTCGAAAGAAACAAGTTCCTCCTATGCATGCACACAAATCACGGCATACACATGCTCCTCACGTACACACTCATAACACGATGTATGCTCATGTGTACACATGTACACATTGTGGACGTAAGGGCCACCTTGCTAAGTTTTGTTATGATCGTATACATGATTCAAATTTAGCAACTAAGTTTGTTTGGGTTAGGAAAGGAGCTAACTCCCATGGACCCAAAAGAGTGTGGGTACCAAAGACCACCCCTATGCTATTTGATGTAGGTGTGAGCTCTCGCATGACGTGAGAGCAATGGTGCCTTGAGGTGGATGCGTTCCGAGCTTAAAGAGGACAATTTGGATGCATCACTTTCAAGGGAGATTGGTGGGAGGACCACCTTGTTTTGGAGACATGGAGAGTTGCCTTCTAAGTTTTGGTAATGATCTCTTACTCCTTATTTATATTTGCATGCTTTTAGATCATTCATTTATAGCATGTCATGTTTTAATGCTCATTATGCCATATGCCATGTTTATTAGTCCTATGACATACATGATTAGTATTTGAGACACCCATGTTTATATGGATTTATATTTAGTGTTCTCACTTTAGTTTATCTAATGCGTATGTCCTAGATCTATGCATGTGCATGTACATAATGATCATATATATGTTTATAAGTTTTGTTTTGATTTCTATGCTTCATGTTTTTGACTACATGTTTAGATGTTAGTTTTCATTAAAACTAGGATATATACTTGTACAACAAGTGAGCCACAAATAGACCATTATATGTTTGTGCTTGAATGCTTATTTGTACCCATTAGATCTACTAGTATAGTCTAGTTTTGATGATTCCAACATTTTGACTTGTATTCCTATTATTTTTCATGTTTATGTTTAACTTCATGTATATGTCTATTTTGTCCAAATTAATAGCTATACATATACATCCTTGAGCCACTTGCCTTCATGTATATACTTTTGTGGACTCATTATGTTTGGATATGTATGTATTCTTTAGTTTGTACAAGACATACATATGCTTTGAAGATTAAATTGTTTTGATGATTTTCATGTTTTGACTAGGAATTTCATTTTTGGCTTGATTGCCTATTTTCATGACTATGTCTTTCACACAAAACTTGTACACTCACATTATTTGTGGTTTCTCATAATTTTGTTTTCATGAGTCTTATAGGAGCTTTATATCTTTTGAGTGTCAATTGTTGAGTGATTTTCATGTTTCATGAAATATATCTTTGTTTTATTCCTTGCTTGAAGGATTTCATGCTAGTTTACAAATTTTTCATATAACTAGTTCGTATTCTTCATATGGTAGAGTTTTCAAACATACTATATTTTCAAACTTATTTTTGAAAACTCCTACCCATTTAAGGGCGGTTGGTTGGGCGACCATGCCTTGTATGCTCTTTATTGAAAATCCCTTTAAACATGTGCATGAAATGGGTAGTAGGAAGTATAAGTTATACACTTGATTCTAATTATAGTTTCAATTGGTATCATTGGATCTTTTCAATTAGTATCAATATTGACATTCTTTTTTTGTATACTCATATTTTTTTATATATGTATGCTTACTCTTCAAACAGTATCAATTTCTGTTGGTATCTAATTTTTCATACATATATATGCTTTATTTGTGCTTACTATATCTCTATATCTTTGAGCACAAATTTTGGTTATGCTAAGCTTGATTTCTTAAATGACTATTATATTTCAGTTGATTATTTTTTCAATTGGTATCCTTATACAAGCATATGCACCATTTTATTTTGTATTTTATAAAGGGGGAGAAAATTCGTATTTCATCTTTCAATTGGTTTTATTTACCTTTGGTATTCTACTCCCACACTTTATGATGAAAAATGATTAAAAAATTAATATTGATTTTAATTTGGTATCATACATTCCTAATGAAAAATATCCTCAATTGGTTTATGTTTTTCAAATTGGTATCAAAAGTGTAAAATATTTTCATTTGGTACTAATTTTTACAATTGGTATCAAGATCATTACATCTTTAAATTGATATCAAGATTTTGTTTGGTTTATTCAAAAATGTTTTATGTACTTTCAATTGGTACTTTAAATTGGTTTCTTCAAGATTTATTTTCAATGCCTTATTTACTTTCAATTGGTATTCCTCAATTTGTTGTTGGTTTACCTATTTGTTTATTTTCCATTGGTATCATGATGCACTAAATTGATATATTTTTTATTGGTATCATGTTTGTTTTGATTTCACCCCTTGAGTATTTTTGTTTCGGAAAAAAAGGGAAAGAACATGTTTTATTGATTTATTTCACCCCTTTGTTGATGATTGACAAAAAGGGGGAGAAGTATTTGAGTTTATATGCATTTGAGTTTATATGCATGTTTTTATATTGGTATCAAGAGAGTATATTTTACGTTTTGTTGATATAAGTATCAAAAGCATTACTTAAAGAACATGTTTATTCTAAGTTTATATTTTCAATTGGTATTTAAGAACATGTTTATGAGAAGAAGAAATAATTTATTTGATATCAAGTGCATATTTTTTATTTGGTATCAAGAGCATGTACATTTCATTATTTTATGCATGTCTATGCATATTCATATTTAATATTCATTGCATACCTTATTGTTTATTGCTATGCATGAGTTAAGGGGGAGCTTCTTTGAAGCTTAACTTTAATCCATGCATATATAACTCCATGAGTTTTGTCATCATCAAAAAGGGGGAGATTGTTGGCCCAGAGGCCTTCTACTCTAGTTTTGATGATGATTAACTCATGTAGTTATAGTTTAGTAATAATCTTGTGATGTTTAGTTTCAGATATCTAACTAAGATATTAGTAGGTGATTAGCTTCAACAAAGATGTTTTGGAGTTTTTCACATGGTGATTCAAGAGCCCGAGCATCAAGTTCATACCTAGCACTCGGTGGAGTAAAGCTCGGTGGATCACGTTTGGATCGAGTCGATTTGGAGACGGCGTTCTTCAAGAAGACTTCGGTACATTGTTTAGTTTATTATTTAGATCCATTTGTAAAGATTAGATAGTGTGGTATGCTCAAGTTCACAACACACACACTTGTTTTAAAGTTTCATGTTTATTGGTTTTCAATTTTAGGTTTAACCGATCTTGATTTTCATGGATAGATAGAATCAAAATAAGTTTATATGGTTTAATGTATATTAGATTTGTTCTATATACATGTATACTTCAACTATTTAAACAAACTTAGTTTGATAGTCTATTTCATGAGTTTGGAGTTTTGGTATTTTTAACAAAACTTATTTTTAGATTTTAAGTCAAAAACATTGATATATATATATATATATATCTTTCATGTATATTGGATTATATCCATATACAACATGCTTCAAGTTGTTTCAATATCATGTTTTTGTATGTGGATGAGTTTTGGACAAAACGATGTTTCAATTCAAAAATTCAAGTTTTGGAAAATACGGATTTTGGTTTTCGGCAAAATTTCAAAGTCACAAAAATGGTTCAAATTGTTTGAAATATGTGTTGAATTTTTCCACACATGTTTGTATATCAAATTATTATACTGAAACTATTTTTGTGGATTTTTAGAGATTTCATGGGATTTATTTGAAAAATAAAAACCCAGTTTTCAAGTTTTGAAAATCAGCCCTGCCAGGCTCTGGCGGTCGACCGGGCCGGTCGACCGGACCCAGAGTCGTCGACCGGACCGGTCGACCGTTGTGCACAAGGACGTGCACGCAGGCCAACCCCTTGGGCCGGTCGACCGACTGAAGTCAGCCCACTCTCGAGTTAACCCGGTCGACCGGGCGGTCGACCGGCCAGAGAGCCGTTGCTCTCTTGTTCTGGGCACGGTCGACCGGGTGGTCGACCGGCAGGCTCAACGGTCAATTTTTTGACCGTTGGCCGGTCGACCGGCTGGTCGATCGGAAGGTCAATTTTGACCTTTCTGCCTGCCAACGGGCAGATCTGATTGGGGCCTATTTATACCCCATTCAAGAGTTGGTTTTGAACAAGATTTTTAGAGAGAAAAATTTCATACTCCTTAAGTGTTTTTCAGCAAAAAGTTTTTGGGTTCAAAATTCTTATTCTCTATTTGTTTTTAAAGTGTTTGATATTTCAAAGAAAATAATCTTTTTGGAATTTGTTTTTGTCTAAAAATTCTATATCTATTTGGAGATTTTTTCAAGTGATTTTTTTTGTTCAAAACACTTTGTTTTCTCACACTTGAGCTTATCATTCTATCCTCTCTCTAGGATCTTTGTTTTATGGGAAAAGAGATTGGTTTGTGGAAACCACCAAGTTGTAAACCCTCCTTGATTTGTGTTATCCCTCTAGTGAGAGGTGATTGTGGGTATCCCTCTAGTGAGAGGTTGATAGTGGAGGTTGTGTTGGTATCCCTCTTAGTGAAGAGGTGGATTGTGTTTGTTGTGGCTTTGTGCCTATCCCTCATTTGTGAGGTTGATTTGTGGTGGCTTTGTGCCTGGCCTCTAAGTGTAGAGGTTGTGTTTGTAATTGAGAGAGGAGTTTTGTACTCCCGGTTGTATTGCCCCAAATCCTCAGTGGAGATTCCCTGTGTGGGAAGTCATGTGTGAACGAGTTAGTGAAAATCCTTCTGTGTGAAGGCGGGGACATAGAGCTATGTGCTCGAACCTCGAAACAAATCTCGGTGTTTGCATTTGATCCATTGACTCTTACTCTCTCTCTCTTTTACATTGTGCCTTGCATCATTTCATATTGCTCATTCATATATTATATGCTTGGCTTGTTTGTGTGTGCCTCATTTGTGTTTAACCACGAGAGCTTCATATAGAACCTCAACTCTTATTCAGAGGAATCAAGAGGAGTTAGTCCAGAGCCCTTCACCGGGAATTCGGCTACACTCGTTGGTTACACTAAGTGTGTTGCCATTTAGTTTTAATTTTCGCATTTTGTTCATTAGATTAGCCGTACACCTATTCCCCCCTCTAGGTGTACTTACAAGTAGCTCACTAATGTTAGTGGCTAAGAAGACTTTCTTGGGTACATTAGTCTTTCTCTTCTTGGTGCACATGTCTTGAAGAAATTTTGCATAGGATGGAACTTGTTGGATGGCATCAAGGAGTGACACATTTATCTTCACTTGGTTGAAGATCTCAATTATTTTACCCATGTGTGGATTTTGCTTGTTGTTCTTTAGCCTATTAGAAAATGATACTATAGGCTTGTACACCTGACTGGTTGACTTATCTATTTCAGATTCGTCAGATTTAGAAGGATTGGGACTAGATTAGGTGGATGCTGGAGTGTGATTGTGCTGACTCGGATTGGGTGGTGTTGACACTTGGTTATCAACATTCTTTCCTGACC
Organism: Agave tequilana; assembly: GCA_038442645.1. Lineage (NCBI taxonomy): Eukaryota > Viridiplantae > Streptophyta > Magnoliopsida > Asparagales > Asparagaceae > Agave > Agave tequilana. Next base: position 135,326 of record JAVJIF010030076.1, on the reverse strand, counting down.
TCAATGTATGAACAACATTACATTGATTCAATGATTGATTCTCAACCAAATGAGCTTATTGAGAATTCCTAAGATTCATAATTGGTTGACTGGGCAAGATACCTTTTTGCTTCTCATTCTGTGGATTGGCTAATTGGCTTATTTGACCGTCTAGCCTCTGTATTGTTTGCATGAGGGAATCTTTGTTCTTCATGTACCTTTCCATATTTCTCTCAAAGTCAATCATTCTCCTTTCAAGCGGAGGATTTTGAAAGGACGGTTGTGGAGCTTGGTTGGGAAAATTTTGTTGATAATGTGAAAAATTATTGGAAGAATTGTGAGGGTGATTTGGAAAGTTGGGTTGATGATTGAAAGAATTATTGGAATGATGGAAGTGGCTTCATGGTTTGACCATGGGTGGTTATTGTTTTGTTGGCTCCATGAGAAATTTGGGTGATTTCTCCAGCTAGGATTGTACGTTGAAGCGTAAGGATCATTGTTTGGCCTTGAAAAGGCTGCATTCATCGGTTCTGAAAAGTGTTGTTGAGCTTGAAACACAGGACACTCCTCAAACACATGATTCATGGCCTGATAATAAATACAACTCGGAGTTGAAAATTAGTTTGGGCTGACTTGATTGACTGGACTTGGTTCCTTAATTTCTAAAGCTTTCAGTCTTCTCGCTAGGTTAGCTAACTTAGCCTCGTTAGCTATGAATGATTCAATTGAATGGAGACCTCCTTTTGAAAAAAATGGAGTTTAGATTCCTAGAGCTTTCACTAGTAGGTTCCTATTGGATGGTCTTTTCAGCTAGATTCTCATATAAATCCCATCCTTCATCCTCATCCTTCTGCAAGAATCCCCCTTGGCACATGATTTCTAAGAGGGTCTTGGTTGAGTAGTCTAAACCGTCATAAAGAATTTGGCATTGTCGCCATTTCTCTATTCCATGATGAGAACATTGGACAAGGAGGTCTTTGAAGCGTTCAAAGCACCTCCAAAACGGTTCATTAGGTTCTTGCTTGAACTGCATGATGTTTTTCCTAACGAGAGTGGTCTTATGAATTAGATAGAATTTCTTCAAGAAAACCTTGATGAAACCATCCCAGGATGTGATAGAGCCGGCCGTTAAGCTCCAGAACCATTTCTTGGCTAAGTCCTTAAGAGCAAATGTGACAAATCTCAACCTAATCGCATCATCTGCAAGGTGTAGGATTTTCATCATTAAGCATACTTCCTCAAATTCTCTTATGAAGAAATAAGCATCTTCGGACTCTAAGCCATGGAACTTAGGAAGTGTGTTGATGAACTGTGGCTTAAGCTCAAAGTTGTGTTCACCAACTGATGGAAGTTAGATGCTGGATAGAAGTGAGGTTCTAATAGGATAGAACCTATCCTGTAAAGATGTCGGTTGAGACATAGTCGAATCTAGTCTTGATTCGAACTTGGGTGGTGATGTGTTTCTAGTTAACCTAGATGAATTAGGGTCTCTTGATCACACATGCATACACAAACACAATCACAAATAAGTTCACCAATAGTCAACAACAGTAAACAACCAAGCCTAGTCTAAGGTAATCTTGACCTAGACAACTCCTAACTGGTTGATTGTCTACAGGAGGTATAATGTAGACTTTGACAACAAGCTAATCAGCTAGGTCAGGGTAAGATTGGTGGGATGTATCCGCGCAAAAGCGACGGGCCTAATTAAGCCAAGACACCAGCCTTCGGGGTTTTGCCCCTCAATCCCTTTCCTAGACACTGATTTGACAGGAGTCAAATTCTAACACCTTCCCCCTTAGGATAATCTCCTAGTGAGTTCGAGATGTCCCTAAGGCCAACGTCTTTCAGATTTTACTTAGGCTTAGTTTGTGCGTGCTTGGAGATAGTTTGTGGGGTAAGAAAGGGTAATGACTTCCCCACCTTATCTTGATTTGGGTTTTGCCCTTAGAATTGAATGTGCAAAGTGTGCAAGATATAGAAAAGTAACATTCAAAAGCAAATATCACCCAAAAATATTTCCTAAGCAATATGCTATGCATACGTACGTTGTCTTTAGCTATCTTCAACAGTAATTATAAAATAAACGTAATTAGACAAATGCCTAGAATGCAAGTCTAAACGTTTTCTAAGCAATTAACAATCACTCATATTACTGTTAGATTAAAACAGGGATTGTGAATATCAGATATAGCAAGAATAATATCACAAAAACTTTATTTTTGCAAGTAATATGTCCTGCAAAAAAAAAGCTTTTAGTAGTCCAAAAATTTTCAAACTTGCGCTGCAATTTCTTGAAATTCTGTTTCCTACTTTCGAGAGTAGGGCACAGAATACCAAGTCTTCTCCTTTAAAGCTTGAGTGCTAAATCTGAATCTTGACGTCCCTGAAACAAGACACCAAACTTGTTAAAAAATAAATACACCGTTCCCTCCCCGGCAACGGCGCCAAAAATTGACTGTAAATTGAAAGTGTAAGGATTTACCGTGTAGCTTTGGGCTAACGGGTCGTGTCCATGAGGAGGAATGCGATAGAAACTTTTCGGTGTTTTTGTTAAGTGACAAAGAATGAAGTTGGTGTCTTTCTTTTAAGTTGAAAAAGAGAATGGAGAGAAGGTAAATGATTAAAAGAAAAATTGTAAATTTGGAAAAGGCTTTGGAAAAGATGATTTAAAAAGCTTTGAAAAGTGATTTGTTATTTTTAATATAAGAAGAAGATCTGGGCTCACTAATTTTCTACTCAACTATGTGCTTATTTCAAGAACATTTGGGTGCATCACTTTTATCATAAGCAAAAACCTTTAATTTCTTTTAATGTTCAAGTAAAACAAATAAGATGATTTTGGATTAAATCTTGAAGTCTTTTTTAACACAACATTAAAAATAGAATGTTAAACCATCAAGGGCGAAGAAGCAAGTATGGAATAAAAACGATTTGAAAATATTTGTGTTTCGAAAGTCCAAGTTTAAAAGGAGAGCATCCTTATAAGCTTTCAAGAACAAGTTTAACTTTAGACCTTATTATGATTTAAGAGAGTGCTTTCATAAAAATCCATCAAGAGAAAGAAGGTAGAAGAGATTAGTTAGTGAGCCCAGAAAATAATTTAGCTACTTATAATGAAAGGAAAACAAATAAGAAAATGAAAATTAAACATAGACATACCGATTTGAGTCGAGTTGAACAAGCAAATTGAATCTCCTTTGATTGTCACTTCAAGGATGAATTACACACTCAGTTTCACTCTTCTCTCTTTGCTGGTCTAAACTAAAAAAATAAAGAGGAGATGCAACTTCTCCGAACTATCTAACAATACTCCTAAAACCCTAAAGAATAAACAAGAATTCTAATCCTAGTCTTCGCTCCCTTCTTCTCTGTCAAAAATGGTATTTATAGGGAAAAACCAGACGGTAGAGGGCGTAGGGAGATTGGGGAAGCAAACGCTCCCCCAACAAACTTAACAAGGCCGCGGAAATGCGGCTAGGGCCGCGTTTCTATGGCCCTGGTGTGGCCAGGTGGCCACACCAAAACGGGGGAGGTTCCCGGTTTGGTGATTCTCCCATATCTTCTGCTGGTTTTCTCGTTTCAACTCCTGGGTTTGTCAAAACGGCCTTTGATTGTTGGCTTTAATTGATTGATTTATAAAGATCCATTTTAACCGATGTTCAACCAGTTTTATCCTCTCTGATCTGCCTTGATCTGCCCTGATCTTCTAATTTTGAATTAATTCTGAATTAAATCAGAATTTTTATGGGCTTTTGGGCTCGTTTCTCTTACCTTTCTTTTAGCAATGGGCCTATATTTAACAAAGAAGAATAAGACTTATTAATAGGATTTATTAGATAAAAAATATGGTAATGTGACAATATATATGCAATATATGTGACCGATCAGTACACGTTGGTACATGTCGGTCGACCGATCGGTCAACCGACAGAGCAAATGTGCTCAGCAGTTGGTCGACCAACTCACCCCAAAAAATCACATAATATGAAACATCCTTTTAAATCCCTGTTAAATCTCAATAAATCCTAATAAATTCAACAAAAATAAGTTCTTGTAAATCTATTGAAGTATAAATATGTGTGACCAAAAATCAACACATACTGCAAATATGTGAACTTATTTTTGAGGTAAAGAAATTTCTATTTTTAAACCAAAGCTGTATTTTTTGAAAACCTAACTTTTAAATGAAAACTAGATTTTCTAAAAGACCATAAATACAAAAATAAGTTGTTCAAACATATTTGAAGCTCAATAGTATATGGATACACAACTAAAATGATATGAACTTATTTTTGATGAAATACGTTTTATAAACCAAAACAGAAAATATAAACCAGCTAAACTGAAACTAAACTTTTGTGTCTGTGTAAGCTTGAGTAATCAAAGCTAATCTATTCTTTACAAGAGATATAAACTCACAAATTCTAAATAAGTCTTCTTGTAAATCTTCTTCTCAAAGTAGACTTGATCCAAACTTGATTCTCCGAGCTAGACTCTATCTTGAGTACTAGATATGTTCTATAAGTTTGAGCTCTTGAATCATCATATGTTAGCTTCAAAGAAGCTAAACACTAACTAAGATCTTGATCAATATCTAAAGTTTAAACCAACAAGATCATTAGTACTATAACTACATGAGTTAGTCATCATCAAAACTAGGGTGATGGGCTTTTGGGACAACAATATTGATATTAATAAAGATAAATAATCCCCGACAATGGTGTCAAAAACTTGATGTGCGAATTGACAAGTGCAACATTCATTTACAAGTAACAATGCGATGAATAGAGTATCGCACCCATAAGGATTAGTATCTTATTTAGTACCAAGGTGTACTAACTCAAAGATTTATTTGAAAGAAAAATAAAGATGTAACATTAAAATAGACTTAAAAGATATTAGTTTTCGATAGGAAACATACTAGGATAATTGATTTCAAAAATTTAACAATTCGGATTAATAAGTTGATAGTACTAGTAACTACTACTACTCATGTTAACAATCGAAAATTTTTATTTTATTTAATAATCTCTGTCGAGCAATATTAAATCTAACTTTAAAATAGAAATCTATCGATCTTGTGAATTTACTAGTTAAAGCAGTATTAAGATCTGTAATTTTTCTTTTAAGATTGCACAAACTATGCTTCTTGATCATACATGTGCATTACATGTTTTTATATCATATGTGTCACATTTTTGTATTTATATTTAAATAAAACTCTGCTATTAATGTATTTTCATGTCCAGTGGCATGCAAGGTAATTAAGGAAAAAAGAGAAAGATTGACAGATTTATCCAATTAAATCCAAAAGTTCAAAAGAAAGGGGATCGATTCAAATCTGGAGTTTCTAGAAGTCATCTTATCTGAAGATCGAGTATATCAGATGAGAAAAATATCATCCAAATTTTAAAAAAAATAGATTTTTTGAAGACTCTATCGGTTTCGCGGAGGATAAAAAAGATGAATCGTCAAATCTAGAACAGAAATTCAAAATCCAAGAGGATAAAAGGATAGAGGACAAGTGGATGGACACTTTGATCTTGACCCAATGGTTAAGATCTTACCGCAGAAACGCGACAAAAGCTGCATTTTCATGGATTCTTATTTGAATCTGGGGAGCGTTTACTCCCCCTATCTTTATACTCTTATCCCCTATCTGTTTTTCCCTATAAATACATGCATACTCAAAGACAGAGGGCACCACTCCAGAGAGAGCTTTAGTTTAGATTTTATTTCTTTTCTTCTTCAATGTAATTTTTATTTTTTTAGGTTAGAGAGAACATGATTAAAATAGATGAAGAGTTATTGTAGAGTGATACTATTGTAATCCTTTCTCAAAAAACTTATATTGAAGGTGACACTCAATGAAGATTTTTCACTTTTCTTCATCGTACTCAATCTGGCCTAGCATCACATTCAATATTTTTCTTTACTACTCTGCTTTACTTCACGCTAAGGAAAATTTTCATTATGATTCAAACAGTAGAGGTAAGTACGTTTCTTTTATTTCTTTTTATTTTTGATTTTTGCACCAACACTCTTATTTATCTGTTCCCTCTTCTTTTTGTAAATAAAACAACACCACCACCACCATCTCTTCTTCTAACATCTCCTTTTTTTGACTTAACATTTTTATTTTCTTTTTATATAACTGAGAAAATAAGTATTAAGTAGTTTTGATAAATTAAAAGAAAAAACTTATATAATGCTTCCATTGCTGTCCCTCCCTGTGGATCACGACCCGTTAGCCCTAGGCTACATGGTAGCATCGAGGACTTAGCACAGTTTTAAAAATCTCTATTTTTCTGTGCAGGTTTGGATCGATCACTTCTCTATCGGTCTCAGCCTTTAGGAAGTGATTTTTATTCCTAGATGCAGGGCTAGGTTATCTCCTATCGGTCTTCAACTTAACCATCTTTATAATTATTGCAATCAATTAACAACTTGAAGAAAGAGAATAAAAACTTAACATAGAAGATTTAACATGAAGAACAAAGTATATAATAGAAACTAACACAATAACAAGATTAAATTTTCATATAAATTGCCTACATCAATGCTCTAGCTATGGAGATTTAGTTAATGATAAAAAAATTGCAAAGCAAAATATTAAATATGATTTCAATCTTCATATAGTAAATTAAAAGAGGAAGAAAAGGATAACCAATTTGGAGATCACATTTAGTCCTTAGTTGATGCTTCTTCTCCGATCTTCTTCTTATAAAGCATCATAATTTCTTCTCCAAAAATCAGAATTTTAGATAAGAAAGAATATTTATAAGAGAGAAACTAGAACTTAAATTGTGAAGTTTGATTCTATTCTATCTTCTCCCTACTCTAAAGATTATTTTTTACAAGAGATTGCTGCAGTATTTATAGACCCTAAAGACCTATTCCAGTAAGGAATGCAAGGAGAACTCTAAATCCAGCTTCAACTCTGTGTTGGTATTTGATCCTGATTTGTATTGCAGTCAGCTCACGGTTGCTGAAAACAGGAAGTCAAATGATTGAACTTGAAAAAACTTGTCAATAGAAAAGTTGTATTTCAATTCTCTTTCTGTAGTATCTTGAATCATTTGATTTAGATTTCTTTAGCAAAAGTTATGATCAAAATATTGAAATGTGTGCAGTATGAATCTGATTCTGATTTTGTTCTGGCTTCTGTTGAAAAGTCAATGATGAATACGCCATAGTCAATGATGAATCCGCCATTTGAGACTTTGGTATCCTCTTCTATATGATGTGTAGTTTCTACTAGAATCTCTGGTTTTATCTTTAGATCTCTCTATCAGTAAATTTTTTACTGCAACTCTTATCTTTATCGCTTTCAAGTTTTTTCTCCAAAATTGCTCTTGACTTTATATCTGCAAAATCATAAACAAAACTATTCATACAAAATCAAATATGAAAAAATAGGTATAAAAAGAATATAAAATATAGATGAAAATCATAATTATCATTGGACTTACTGGCCAATCAGTGAACTAAGTCTTGAACTGTTGGCAAGTTGATAGGCCTCACGAAATCAACTTGGTTCTCAGTTGTGTCCATTTCAGTCTTGGACATTCTTGGTTTCAGAGAGTTTGTTTAGAGAATCATAGCCTCCACAGAGACTCTCAAAGATTCGGCCCTAGTTCTACACTCATATAGGTGATCATGCCATTAAGAGAAGTCTACTTTACTCCACTTGTTTTGATAACAAGATATTATCATCATTAAAAGCGTTAAGCTTATCCATGATCTAATTGTAGAAAGCACTTAGGTGCATCATAGGAATGAGTAGGAGTCAAGCTCCTAAGTGCTTACTCGCAAGTCAATCATAGCTAGTTTTTTTCTTTTAAACTTATTCCATGGGATCTCTAATCGCTAAGTGAGGTTTTCATTTTAAAGCATACTTGGTATGGTTAGGTTTTTAGCCTCATTCCCTTCGATATGCATTTTATACGCTCTCCACTCAAACCTTTAGTGAACAAATCTGCTAAGTTATCTTTTGACGCCATAAAGTCCATAAAGTTAACTTCATTTGAGAGCAACCACCTAATGATATTATATCTATGATGGATGTGTTTAGACTTACCGTTATACACAAAATTTTGTGCCATAGATATCGCTGCTTGATTATCCCAGTGAATGCATATGGCGAGCACTGGTTTAGGCCATAATGGTGTATTTTTCAAAAATTATCGAAGTCATTCTGCTTTTCTCCAGCCTTATCTAAGGCAAATTCTGATTCTATTATGAAACAGGCTATATAAGTTTTTTTTGAAAGATTTTTAAGATACGACCACTCCTCTGATAGTAAAGATGTATTCACTTGTTGATTTCGATTCCTCAAAATCTGCATTCCAGTTTGTAACACTGTACCCTTCATGTACATGTGGATACTTTCTATATCTTAACGCATTCTCTTTGGTATTCATCAAGTAAACCACTACTCAGTAGGGCATTTCAATGATTATCACTTGGATTACTGGTCAGTTTGCTTACAACGTAAGCTATATCGAGTCTTGTGCAATTCATTTAGACACATTAGACTTTCGATGATTTGAGAATACTTCAACTGTTGTTTTACAGTTCCTGTATTCTTGAGAAGATGGATGTGTGAGAAAAAAGAATTTGTATTTCCTTTGATCTCATGTTCCTTTAATTTTTTTATTATCTTGTCTACGTAATGTGACTGGGATAAACTCATTTCATATGGAGTCATAGTAATTTTAATTCCTAAAATTATACCAGCAACACCCTAATCATTCATATTAAAGTTTTTGGATAGCATGTTATTAGTGGATTAATAACTTCAATATTAGTCCCGATTAATCATTTACATAGAGACATATAATGATATGCATTTTCAACTATTTTAGTATAAACACACTTGTCGCATTCGTTGATAGTGAATCCATCCTTGATCATGACACTATTGAACTTCTCATGCCATTATTTTGGAGCCTATTTCATCCCTGTTGACACTCCTAAAAGACAAAATCCTAGATGGCTCTTCAACTAATTTGTACAATGTCTAACTTGTTGACACTTCTAAAAGACAAGTCACAGAAAATTTGATAATCAGTTCAAGCATCAATCCATGATGGATAGATCAGTCATCTAGACCTTGTTAATCCAATTAAGTGTTAAGAGGGTCAAGCTCACCTTTAAACATGCTTAAACAAGCTTAAAAGGTTGCTACATTAGCCAAATTGGCTAACTGCGCCAGACTGATAGCTTCGCCAGAACTTGAAGTTCAGCTTAGCCAGTAAGCTTAGCTCCACTTAGCTTTGCCAACAGGATAGCTTCGCCAGAAGCTACAAGTCGTCTAATTTCCCCACTAGCTTAGCTTTACCAACATGCCAGCTTTGCCAGAAGCTACAAGTCTAGATTCGCCGCTAGCTTAGCTTTGCCAATAACTTAGCTTCACCAATAGGCAAAGCTTCGGGTCTGTTGACCATTTCAAACCCCTGAGTATGATAGTGGGCTGACACCCCACTAACTTAATGGGGTTAATGGACACTTTTAATCGACGATTACACCTCATTATATCCCTCATTAAAAGGAGATAATTAAAGGGATTGTGACTCTCCTAATAGCCAACAGCTGTTGGCTAACCAAGCCGTAGGCTATTCTAGCCTTGTCTCAGACTGTTCTAGCCTCACGGGACAGGCATTATAAGCTATTTAAAAGTCTTTGCTGATTTTTAGAGAAATCTTACCCATGTGGAGCCTATAAGTAGCCCACTAATAGGCTAAGGCTGGGATACACAGTGCATGAGAGACAACAATGCGTGTGAAGAGAAGGCAAAGCACTCGTATTTGCTTCTTACTTCCAAGAGCATAGGGAGATCATTTTCCTCATCCTTAAGGATTGACACATGGTTTTACCATCCTAATCCTTTAACTCCAGGGAATTTTCCAAACTAGTCGAGAAGGAATTTCTAGTGGCAGATTCGAAGCTCATGGCTCGCATCGTCAAAGGAAAAAAGTGGTCGCGCGCTGCTCAGACTCCTACCGGTACACTTTCCCAGAATTAACTCCATAGAAGATTCATGTAATTCTATTTACTTGTAATTCTACTTGATTTTCAATAAGTTTTCTTTATAGAAAATAAGATGGTGACTCCGTTGGGGAGTTCTTTCTCACAAATAAGAAAGTAGTGTTGCAATGCGACGATAAGACCCTTGGGTCTACTGCTGAGATTCTGGTCATTCAATTTGATCAAGAAAAGCTCAAACAACTTCTCTCTTTGGGCAATACAAGCACTCTATGGTGCACAAACACATGAAAGTCCCATTAGCCAAAACTATTTTTGTAATGCCCATGCTCGCGGGTACAGGGACGCTACTGCGACGTACATATGTAGGGCGAAAATGCTCTCACATATATGCGCTAAGCATTACAGGAGTCAGAATATTAAAGTATGTGGTATTATACATTCTAACAAAATAATATAAGTATTCAGTTACATAGACTGTGACATAACATTAGATGAATATTACATCACCAAGAGACACAAAATAAGATTTACAAAGCAGAAAAATACAGGAAAATGCTCGCGAGTTGCAAAAAAGGATTCTCGCTAGCCGATCAAAAGAGGGCAGGTAGGGGATGAGCTATGACTAATCCGCTTGCTCCACAAGAAAGCCTAGTTTTATGCTACAGGATCCGCTTCGGTCCAAGTTTCGAGATCTAGACATGCAAGTCTAGGGTTGTTAGGAAACAACTCAGCTAGTACGTAAAATGAAGCCAAGTCGCAAGCATAGGCAGGATCAAAGTGTCATGGATCAGTCATGTTAGTGCAAACCAGTAACATGAAATCAACAAATTAAATACAATATACACAAACATGGAATCATACAAGTGATGAGCAAGATGCTTTAATAACGAAATAATAACAATCAGTATCATCTGTTATTTTAATCATTCTTTTTCAGTGTCTTATACCATTAGCCGTTTACTCTAGACTCCACACTCTAGCAGAACTCATCTGAACTTTAATATACGGATACCATTATGCAAACAAGAGAGTAACTGAATAACACAAGCTCCTTACATTATCATTGGTGGGTTACTAAATACATCCAATATTGAATTATGTGTTGTGTACTCAAGTCATGTAAGCATAGAAGAATCACGATAAATAGTGTACAAGGAATCAACATTAAAGTTTGGTCAGGTACAGTCTGATTATTATATAATTATTAAGATTCGTCCGATTCATATGTTTTGGTATGTGTCCCAGCGTCTCAACACACATACATCCACTAATGAATAAGATGAGTTTGGTTATTGGAAGCTGATGGAAAATGATAGACTATGTTTATAGTGGGTCCCGTATATACCTGGAACAACGACCCACGAGATCTGGCACTGAGCCAGAACTACCACTAGGAAATGGGAATTATATTACACCTAATATGAATCTTCTGACAGGAATTATATTACACCAAACATGAATCTTTTGTACAATGTGATCACTATAAACACAACATCATACCGATATCCATCAGTTTCCCCCATCTTGATGTAAGTTGTCCAATTATTACAGTTTTATTATAGTTTGTCCATGATGATCAGCTTACGAGGATTAACATGAATAACATAACGGGAGGAACATGAGTGGTACAAGAGTTTAAGATTACTGGATGTATAACATGATTACAGGTGTCAAATCAACATAAAGGTGATAATCATGAGTCAAGTAGTTAACAAGTCAGGTATTAGATGTCAGGTGATTAATCTGTCAAGCGTCAGGTGCTGGGAGGAGTACAACAGTACAAGTAAATATAGGATTACAACATTTGCTAGAATAGTACAAGAATCACAACATCATGTTAGAATGATACAAGAAGAATTTCAAACTCTTCACAACCATAATAATAATAATAATAGATTAATCTATAAATAGCCAGGTGGGGCTAAAGAAGCTAGAGCGTAGCTAGACCGTGTGCAACGGATCTAAGCTAATAGACGAAGTTAAACTCATAGCACACTGCAGAACTAGGTTCCCGGCGAAGCAGCGTACAACGCTAACCCGCACTACGAAGCTAACACTCACGGCGAAGCTGGCATATGAATGCTTATTAATGCATGAGGTAAAGTTATGCTCACGACGAAGCTAAACGCTCGTATCGAGGCTAGCGTATGACACTCAGCTAACGCTAGTGGCAAAGCCATGTTCGTGATAGAGCTAGCGGTAAATGCGCTGAGTGCTAAGCTCGCTTAACTGGTGGAGCTAGTAAAACCCTGAGGGTTTAAGACCAAAGGCTGATGAGAGCCCATAGGCTAAACCCGAATGCTGAAGTAAAACCTTGAGGCTAAGCTTGAAGGCTGGAATGAAGCCCGAAGGCTGAACAAGAGTACAACATTTGCCAACGCAGTTATAAACATTCATCCACATTATTACAAGCTAAACTAGCTTCGTCAAAAAGCGAAGCAAATAGCCTTTAAGGCTAAATCAAAAGCCTCTCAGCAGGGTTGTTCTTCAGTCTCCCAGGGTTTTAGTACTGGATCATCTAGGATAGTTAACTCAGACCTAAGGAACTATATGAGCAATATGTGAAAGCTTCACTCTAAAGAGTCAGATAACATTTTCCCGTCCCAATGTGGACAGGCGAGATGTCAACATGTGACAGTCCATTCTGTCTATTGTTATTTGGGGTCAATCCCCATAACATCTCTTCAAAGCCAACAATCGGCCTTCGATCGATTATCGACCACAACTCAAACTTCCAAGAGACCTAAGTCTCTGAAGAAGAAGTTTCCAAAGGTGCCAGACTTTTCTGCAGCCTTTGTCAATATGATGAGCAAAGGGAATAATCAGCGATGATCCAGACAAAGAAGGCAGAGGTTTAATTCTCCCTCTTTCAGCTCCCAGACTCTGACTATAGCCCCGGCTTAGGACAAATTCTGGTCGAATAAGACGGTGCCTTTCACGATACTCGCTCTAGGATAGAAATATTCATTAATATGACCGACCCTTGCCATCAGATGGTGCCATATCACCTGAACCATTAAGACACATGTTCCAATAGTTAAATGAGAAAGAGAAAGGTATCAACCATGCTTCTTCTAGTACCATCGGCTCTATCCAGACAAGATTTGTATCGATCAACATGGCCGATAATGATAACGATCTCCATCTCCACATTAAGGATCAGGATCAGACTACTAGGGCTCAACAAGAGTCCCTGGACAACATCCAACACATGTTGGAATAACTCCTGACCACCACAAACTTGAAAGAGAATACCTATGGTAGTATCCATGAAGAGGAGGAAAATCTTAATGAGGATAAAGATGAGCATTCAAATTAGACATCCTTGATTGATGCCGAAGTTATAAAAGGCATCCAAGCTGAAATAGCGTCTGTCATTCAATGGGATGAGCTGATGAAGGTAGGGATGACCTGTCCTTACCCGCTGGAATGGAATTCAGTCCCATATCCACTAAGGGTCTGTTTGGTTATCGTAATTGGCCTAATTCGTAAGTTGTAATTGGTAAAGTCTTTTACATTTGTAAATGAGTTACATGCATGTAAGCTTTATGGTGTTTGGTTGGTAATATAAAGTTGTAAGTGAAAAAGTGTATTGTGCTTTACGGTGTTTGGTTGTCGTAATGTGTAAGTCGTAAGTGAAAAAGATGATCACAAAATTAACTATTTGGTGATTTAAAAAGTTTTAATATTGCAAATAAATATTAAAAATGCTAAATATTAAAAAAATTTAATATTAACATAAAAAAATAATACAAATTTGCATGACCACAAAATTAACTGTAACTGGGCTGTAAGTGAGTGGTAATTGGGTTGCAAGTGAGGGGTAATTGGGTTGTGTAAGTCTTTTACGAATTACGGTCCAAACAAACGCCGTAGTTGTAACTGGGTTGTAAGTCATTTACGAATTATAGACTTTTACGCGAAACAAACGGCCCCTAAAGCTCAAGCCACCAACGTTCATTAGTATGACGTCAATAGCTCACCTGTTGGCCCAAAGGCCTTTCACTCTAGTTTTGATGATGATTAACTCATGTAGTTATGTGTACTAATTATCTTGTGATTTTAGTTTCAGATTATTAATCAAGATATTAGTTGGTGTTTAGCTTCAACAAGATGAATTGGAAGCTTGCACATGTTGATTCAAGAGCCCGCGCATCAAAGATCATACATTGCACTTGCTCGGTGAATCAAGAGTTTTTGGATCGAGCCGACTTGGAGATTGCGCTCTAACTTGGAGATTGCGCTCTACAAGAAGACTTAGGTATCCATAGTTTTAGTTTGGGTTTAGATCCTAATTGTAAAGATTAGAATAGTATGATAAGCTCAAGTTCACAACACACACCTTTCATGTTTTGATTTTCGGTTTTAGGTTTAACCGATCTTGGTTTTCATGAATAGATTTTTTATCAAAACAAGTTTACATGGTTTATGTATATTAGATTTGTTCTATATACATGCATGCTTCAATTGTTTAGACAAACTTTGTTTGATAATCTATTCCATGTGTTTTATGTTTTGGTATTTACAACAAAACATATTTTTGGACTTAATGACAAAAATCATGATATATATATGTTTCTTGTATATTGAATTTCTATTCATATACAATATGCTTCAAAGTGTTTAAATATCATATTTTTGTATCATGAATGAGTTTTAGACAATGTGTATTTTCTATTCAAAATACAAGGTTTTAGAAAATACGGTTTTTGGTTTTTGGCAAAATTTCTATGACACAAAAATAGTCAAATATGTTTGAAATTTGTGTTGGGATTTTTAACAAAAGTTTGTATTTCAATATAAAATGATAAAACTATTTTTGTGGAATTTTAGAGATTTTGTGGGATTTATTATAATATATTTTTCCCTGTTTTTATTGACCTGTAAAGTGGCTGCCAGGCTGGTTCGGTCGACCGTGCGGTCGACCGCACCCTGTAGCCGGTCGACCGCACGGGTCGACCGACGTGCACAGAACGTGCACGCTGGCTGCACTTATAGCCGGTCGACCGAGCGGTCGACCGACGTAGAGCTGTTTGCTCTCAGGAATTTTCGGTCGACCGAGGCGGTCGACCGGTAGCTGTAACGGTTCAAAATTTGACCGTTGCACGGTCGACCGGGCGGTCGACCGCAGGGTCATTTCTGGCAAAACTGCTGCCAAACGGCTATTTTCTGGATTAGCCTATAAATACCCATTTGCAAGAGTTTTTCTCTAAGATTTTTTGTGCGAATTTTTGCTGATTCTCTGGTATTTTCAAAGCAATCAAAAGAAGTTTTTGAGCTTGAATTGAACAATCCATTTGGTGTTTCATTAGGGTTTGGAAAATCAAAGAAAGGGTTTTTGGGAAAGAATTTTGATTGAACTATTCTATCTTGATTTCTTGATTTTTCCCAAGGATTTTCTTTGTGATTTCTGATTTCCATTCCTTTGGTTTTCTCCACACTTGAGCAAAAATCTACTATCTATATCTATAGGTTATTTGTGTGGAAGAAGAAGTTGTTTGTGGTTGTTGTTGTGACCACCAAGTTGTAACCCAATCTTTTCTTAGCTTTGTGCTTTGGGTTGTATCCCTCTAGTTGAGAGGTGATCCTTGTATTGGTTGGTGATTGGGAGTTTGTTGTATTGGTTTGAAAATTTGCCTCAAGGAGGAGGTTGTGATAGTTGGAGTTTGCCTTAAGGAGGAAGGTTGTGTTGGTTGGCTTGGATTTGTGCCTCAGGGAGGAGGTTGTAAAGAGAGGAGTTGGGTACTCCTTGTAAAGGGTCCTAGGTGGACGAGCTAGTGGAAATCCTTCGTGTGTCGAAGGCGGGGATGTAGAGCTGGGTGCTCGAACCTCGATAACATATCTTTGTGTTTGCGCTTGATCCATTGGCTCTCTCTCTTTACTTTGTGCCTTGCATTTATTTACATTGCTCATTCATATTTGCTTGGCTTGGTTGTGTGCATCACTTGTTGATAGCACTTGAGTGTAATTTGCATTAAGTTTTTAAATTCCGCATTTAGTTCATAGATTAGCATTGTCACCTATTCACCCCCCCTCTAGGTGACTTTTCAATTGGTATCAGAGCTAGTGCTCCTGATATTTAGGTTTAACCACCTAGGAGTGATCTTGGTTTGCTAATCTTCATTTGCATTATCATTTGCACTCATACTAGTTTGCACTCATGGCTAGCCCTCCTATGTTTGACCATTTTAGACTTGATGCTTGGAAGGTGGACATGACTAGGCATTTAAAAACTCTAGGTCATCTAGTTTATCAAGCCATCACTATAGAAACCCTCCCAAATAGTAGCAAGCATAAGAAGGCCAATGCATTAGCACTTAGAGCACTTAGAGCATCTCTAAATGAATTTCTTTTACCCGTTTTTGATCACTATGATTCGGCTTTTGCAGTTTGGAGCATCTTGACGTCTCCCGAGCTTCCAAGGATAATTAATAAGACGAGGAGATCTAAAAGAGAAAAGTCCGAAGAGCAATGCCTCATGGTCCAAGGGAAGAACTCCCTTGAGGTACAATCGGATTCTCATATTGATGATAGCTCTAGTTCCTATTGCCATGATTGTTTTGAAGTTCAAACTTTAAATATGGAACTTGCTCAAAAACTTAAAAATTTGTTGGAAAAACATGATTTGTTGAAAGAAGATAATCTTGTGTTGAAAAATGAATTAAAGGATTTATGCTCTAATTTTGAATTGGTTTTGCAAGAGAAGGAAGAGATTGCAAGTGAATGTGACTCACTTAAATCTCAACTTGAACTTGCTTTAAAGGAAAATGAATTTTTGAAAAACAAAAATGATTGTGATGATGTTGTAAAGCACAATGAGATTTTATCTTCAAAATTGGATTTTACTTTTAAAGAAAATCTTACTTTGAAAAATGATATTGATTCAATTACTAGAGAATTGGATTTGGTTTTGATTAAAAATAAATCTTTGCAAAAAGAGATTGATGTTTGCCATGCTAATGTTGCTTCATGTTCTAGCACACCTATTGCATGCTCCACTTTATCTTCTAACATTGAAAATGATATACTTGTTTTGAAGAAAAGTGTTGATAGTTTGGGCTCCACTTTGAGCCATTGTGCCATGAATCACACACGATTGGAAACCTTGATTCGCAAGAAACAAGTTCCAACCTTGCATGCTCACCCATCTAGGCATACACATGCTTTTCATGATCACCACCATCATATGTATGCTCACGTGTACACATGTACACATTGTGGTCGAAAAGGCCATCTTGCTAGATTTTGTTATGATCGCATTTATCATAAAAATTTAGCAACTAATTTTGTTTGGGTTAGAAAAGATATTAACCCCCGTGGACCCACAAGAAAATGGGTACCAAGATCCACCTCTTTGATGTTTGATATAGGTGGAGGCTCTCGCATCACGTGAGAGATTTGGTGCCTTGATGTGGATGCATTCTAAGCTTAAAAGAGAATTATTTGGATGCTTCACACTCAAGGAAATTTGGTGGGAGGACCACCGTGTTTTGGAGAACTAGAGGTGCAACTTCATTGGTTTTGGTATCATCTCTAACTCCTAATTTTTATTTGCATACTTTCTATGTTCATCTTTTATAGCATGTCATGTTTTGTTGTTCATTATGCTTGTGCCTTGTTCATTAGATTAATGTTATACATGTTTAGTTCCTTGAGCACCCATGCTTTATATAGATCTTATCTTTGTGTTCTCTTTATGTTTTAGCTATCATGTTAATCATAGATCTATGCACATGTCTTTGTCATGCTAAAAACATATGGTTGACTATGACTTTTTGTAATTCATGTTTTGATTATTATGTTGGTTTATGATTCCCGTTTCATGCTTCATGTTTTGACTACTTGCTTGAATGATAGTTTTCATTAAAACTAGGATTTATACTTGTACAACGAGTGAGCTACAAATAGACCTTTATATATGTTTGTGCTTGAACGCTCATTTGTATTCATTTGATGTACTAGTATAGTCTAGTTTTGATGATTCTTGCATTTGACTTGTATTCATCATTTTACATGTTTTGTTTTAACCTCATGTATATGTCCATCTTGTCCAAACTATTGAGTATACATCCTTGAGCCACGTGCCTTCATGCATATACTTTTGTGGACTCATTGTGTTTAGGATATGTATGTATACTTTAGTTTGTACATGACATACATATGCTATGAAGTTTAGATCATTTGGATGAATTTCATGTTTTTTTTTAAAGATGAATTCAATGGTGATTTCACAATGAATTTCATGTTTTTAATTTTGAGCTTGATTGTCCATTTTCATGTTGATATGTTTCTCACAACACTTGTACACTCACCTTATTTAATGTTTTCTCATGACTTAGTTTTCATGAGTACAAATTGTGCTATATGGATTTTTGAGTGTTTTAGTGCCATGTGGTTTACATGCGTCTTCATGAAAATATTTTTATTTGAAGGATCTCATACTAGTTGATTCATATAACTAGTTATGTTATTCTTCATTTGGTAGTGATTTTCCAACGTACTCTACTTTCAAATCTATTTTGAAAACCCCTACCATCAAAGGGTGGTTGGATGGGAGATCATGTTTATGTATGCTTTATAATGAAAATCATTTTAAACTTGCACATGATTGGGTGGTAGTGAATATATACACTTGATCTTATTGTTGTTTCAATTGGTATCATTGAATTCTTTCAATTGGTATCAAATCTTGACATCCTTTTGTATACTCATACATGTTTTGTTTTATATATATGTATGCATACACTTCATATAGTATCAATTTACAATTGGTATCTCTGTATCAAATTTTAAATTGGTATCTATTTCTTACATACATATATAGATGATTTATTTGTGCTTCAAGATATATGCACAAATTTTGCTTATGATAAGCTTGATTTTTTTTAAATGACCATCATTTTCAATTGATTCAATTTTTAATTGATTTCTTTGTACAAGCATTATCATTATCTTGCTTATGCTAAGCTTGAGCTTTAACATTATTTCAATTGACTTAGTTTTCAATTGGTATCTTACTTCTAGCTTAAGCATATGTTTAGTTGGTATTTCATAAAGGGGGAGAAAACTCACATTTCAATTTTTCAATTGGTATTTAGTTTACCATTAGTTTTGTTTCCCACTCCCTAACTTTATGAGAAAAAAAATGATTTAAGAATGATTATTGATTTTTAATTGGTATCATATGCTTATAAAGATATATATCTTCAATTGGTATCAAGATGCATTTGTTCACTCAAATTGGTATCAATGTGTTTTTCAATTGGTATCATGTGTTTTATTTTCAATATGTTTTAATTTCAATTGGGATCATATTTGTTTTCAATGCCCCTCTTACTTTCAATTGGTAATTGGTAGGCATTTCTTAAATGTTTTTATGATCACTTTCTATTGATATCATAATGCACTTCTTTGACACATTTTTTTTAATTGGTATCATTTTTGGTTTCACCCCTTGAAGTAGTTTGTTTATTCTTTGTTTCATATATTTAGGGGAGAAGAATTCATATCTATTTTGTTTTTAACCCTTTGTTGATGATTGACAAAAAGGGGGAGAAGATTTATTGGAGTTGATATGCATGAGTTTTCAGTTTTATGTTCATTTCATCTCCATTGGTATTGGTATCAAGAGCATTATAAGTTTTGTTTTTATTAGTATCCATTGGTATCAAGAGCATGTTTTGGTAATTTAGTTGTTTTGTTTTAATTGGAATCAATAGCATGTTTCATATGCATATTCATTTTATGTCAAGAACCTTGTTTATATGCATCTTATTGTTTGTTTATTCATATGCATGAGTTAGGGGGAGCTTCTTTGAAGCTTTACTTTAATCCATGCATATATAACTCCATGAGTTTTGTCATCATCAAAAAGGGGGAGATTGTTAGCCCAAAGGCCTTTCACTCTAGTTTTGATGATGATTAACTCATGTAGTTATGTGTACTAATTATCTTGTGATTTTAGTTTCAGATTATTAATCAAGATATTTTAGCTTCAACAAGATGAATTGGAAGCTTGCACATGTTGATTCAAGAGCCCGCGCATCAAAGATCATACATTGCACTTGCTCGGTGAATCAAGAGTTTTTGGATCGAGCCGACTTGGAGATTGCGCTCTAGCTTGGAGATTGCGCTCTACAAGAAGACTTAGGTATCCATAGTTTTAGTTTGGGTTTAGATCCTAATTGTAAAGATTAGAATAGTATGATAAGCTCAAGTTCACAACACACACCTTTCATGTTTTGATTTTCGGTTTTAGGTTTAACCGATCTTGGTTTTCATGAATAGATTTTTTATCAAAACAAGTTTACATGGTTTATGTATATTAGATTTGTTCTATATACATGCATGCTTCAATTGTTTAGACAAACTTTGTTTGATAATCTATTCCATGTGTTTATGTTTTGGTATTTACAACAAAACATATTTTTGGATTTAATGACAAAAATCATGATATATATATGTTTCTTGTATATTGAATTTCTATTCATATACAATATGCTTCAAAGTGTTTAAATATCATATTTTTGTATCATGAATGAGTTTTAGACAATGTGTATTTTCTATTCAAAATACAAGGTTTTAGAAAATACGGTTTTTGGTTTTTGGCAAAATTTCTATGACACAAAAATAGTCAAATATGTTTGAAATTTGTGTTGGGATTTTTAACACAAGTTTGTATTTCAATATAAAATGATAAAACTATTTTTGTGGAATTTTAGAGATTTTGTGGGATTTATTATAATATATTTTTCCCTGTTTTTATTGACCTGTAAAGTGGCTGCCAGGCTGGTTCGGTCGACCGTGCGGTCGACCGCACCCTGTAGCCGGTCGATCGCACGGGTCGACCGACGTGCATAGAACGTGCACGCTGGCTGCACTTATAGCCGGTCGACCGAGCGGTCGACCGACGTAGAGCTGTTTGCTCTCAGGAATTTTCGGTCGACCGAGGCGGTCGACCGGTAGCTGTAACGGTTCAAAATTTGACCGTTGCACGGTCGACCGGGCGGTCGACCGCAGGGTCATTTCTGGCAAAACTGCTGCCAAACGGCTATTTTCTGGATTAGCCTATAAATACCCCATTTGCAAGAGTTTTTCTCTAAGATTTTTTGTGCGAATTTTTGCTGATTCTCTGGTATTTTCAAAGCAATCAAAAGAAGTTTTTGAGCTTGAATTGAACAATCCATTTGGTGTTTCATTGGGGTTTGGAAAATCAAAGAAAGGGTTTTTGGGAAAGAATTTTGATTGAACTATTCTATCTTGATTTCTTGATTTTTCCCAAGGATTTTCTTTGTGATTTCTGATTTCCATTCCTTTGGTTTTCTCCACACTTGAGCAAAAATCTACTATGTATATCTATAGGTTATTTGTGTGGAAGAAGAAGTTGTTTGTGGTTGTTGTTGTGACCACCAAGTTGTAACCCAATCTTTTCTTAGCTTTGTGCTTTGGGTTGTATCCCTCTAGTTGAGAGGTGATCCTTGTATTGGTTGGTGATTGGGAGTTTGTTGTATTGGTTTGAAAATTTGCCTCAAGGAGGAGGTTGTGA
This sequence comes from Agave tequilana, assembly GCA_038442645.1. NCBI lineage: Eukaryota > Viridiplantae > Streptophyta > Magnoliopsida > Asparagales > Asparagaceae > Agave > Agave tequilana. The sequence continues at coordinate 113,809 of JAVJIF010030076.1, read as the reverse complement.
TAGTTGGAGTTTGCCTCAAGGAGGAAGGTTGTGTTGGTTGGCTTGGATTTGTGCCTCAGGGAGGAGGTTGTAAAGAGAGGAGTTGGGTACTCCTTGTAAAGGGTCCTAGGTGGACGAGCTAGTGGAAATCCTTCGTGTGTCGAAGGCGGGGATGTAGAGCTGGGTGCTCGAACCTCGATAACATATCTTTGTGTTTGCGCTAGATCCATTGGCTCTCTCTCTTTACTTTGTGCCTTGCATTTATTTACATTGCTCATTCATATTTGCTTGGCTTGGTTGTGTGCATCACTTGTTGATAGCACTTGAGTGTAATTTGCATTAAGTTTTTAAATTCCGCATTTAGTTCATAGATTAGCATTGTCACCTATTCACCCCCCCCTCTAGGTGACTTTTCATCACCAAATCATCATATCTATTACTTCTGATCTCAAACTGAAAATCTTATAGATAATGATCTATTATGACCAGGCTATTCATTGACACCCTCAAGGGGGTAGCCATTGACTGGTTTAGGAACCTTCCTAACGGTTTCATTAACTCGTGGCTTGACCTGGAAACTTGGTTCCTCTCCCAATTTTATGAGAATGATACCAGGGTACCATGGACAAACTTCTCTCCATAGTCCAGAAAGGAGGAGAGTCCGTAAGGGACTACATAAAAAGGTTTTGTAACCTTTCTCTTTTGTGCTCTGCAGACATGCCTTTGTTTATGTTGCTCCAGACATGTAGGCACAACTTTCTCGATAAGGTGAAAGTCTGTATGGGAGCCGTCAAGGCTCCTACTTAGAAAGAACTTATTGAACAAGCTAAAATTGCTGAGAAGTCAGCTAAGAAATTTGAGTCTCCTATTCCCAAAAACTTAGGGGTACCAATAGCAATGGATGAGACATAGATCAATCTTTCCAGGTCAAAGGGAAAGAAACGCTAGCTGTGAATGTGTTCGATGAAGCTTCGCTGAAGCTGAAAAAGAGTAAGTCCAATTGCCCTCTAGAGTCCAAGTCTCCTCAGAGACAATACTCTTTTAAAGATGATCACGTGGTAACAATCTTCCATTTGTTTAACAAAGGTAACAAGCAGAAGTTACTAGAGGTCTGCCCCCCAGAAGAAGTTGGATGTAAGAATGATCCCAACTACTGTCTCTTCCATAGGATGGCCCACATCCTACTAGCAGATTTTTGTCCTCAAGGACAGGATCCAAGCACTGATTGAAGTAGGTGTTCTAACTCTAAAGTCAGAATAGAAAGAGGTTCCTGCCAACATGGTAACCCTCAATTTTGACAACTTCCCGAAAGTGGTGATTCAAGATGGACTAACCCCACCCTGAAAGGGAGAATGGAAATAACCAATCCACTTCCTGAAGAGCAGAAATCCAGGGGTCTTATCCCATTAACAATAAACCTGTAGAAATCATGTGAGTATACCCAGATATTGTCAACAACAAACATGGGATCGAACCGGCCTAAACAAGGGTAAATCTTGCAATATCATTTCCATTTCACAAGAAGAAAATATTTCACCAACAGATTCTCTCAGCAGCTCTGGAGAGGAGGAGTTCTCTTTAGCAGCACAATACGCTACCTCACAGCCGGTAGGCATTCAGTCTGGCAAACAATACTTAAGACAGTATGATTAGATACCCGATGGGATACAATAGCTAATGAAATCGGGGAATGCTGCACCCGTCCAGGATCCTATGCCTACATTGCCTTTGGACAAGGATAAGAAAAAGAGGTGTGGTTTGACAAAGCCTTGAAGAAAATCCTTCTCAAGGACTCAAAACCCCTTTCTGCTTTGATATATTGGCACAACTTGCCAATATTCCAGTTCGTATACATGAACTACTTTGCCTATCAAAGGAAACATGAGAAGTGCTTAGGGATGCGCTTGTAAACTCAGAATCTTTTCTGATGCAAGTACCCTCGATCCCTATCGATGACAGCGTGACTCCTGTAGGCCTAAGGTTACAATCACCCGGTTTTATGGTTTTAATGGTAACAGAAATATGTGGTTATTTGTACTAATTAAGTTTAAATATTTAAGTTTATCTCAGGGTTCTAAGGATTCAAGAAATTTTCTTCCCTTAAAGGAAGGTGTTGGAGACTCAAGAAGACTCAAATACGGGATCAAAACTCAAAGCACTTAATTCGCTAGTGGAGAAACCCGGTTGAAGATTTGTAGTCACCTAGAACCTTGTAAGATATTAATTTGTTAAACTATAAAATACAATAGTGATGCTCAAGAAGTTACACACACGAAATACACGATTTCAAAAAATACAAGTTTTGATAGTATTGTATTTTGCATGTTTGGTTTTAATACATGTCTCATAATTTTTTCAAAATTTTATAACAAGTTTAGAACATGTATTTCATCATCTATACATTGCTACATTTCCCATAAACTAATACAAAATATTTTGAAAATTGTTTGAAATTTTAAAATTAATACAAAAAACTGTTACAGGCCAGAACGGTCGACCGCCCGATCGACCGGTGCCTATTTTAGGCGAAAATGGTTGACCGGCGGTCGACCGGGCCTTTGGCCAGGGCGTGCATGTTTGTGCATGTTGTCGACCAACCGACCGGTCAACCACTAACCCTTGCGATCGACCGAACGGTCGACCAACTAAGAGACCCTAACTCTCAGTTAGGGTTGGTCGACCGGGTCCGGTAGACCGATAGTTTAGTTTTTCATTTTAAATTGCCTAGCGCTCGATTGACTGGTCGATCGAAGTTAACAACTCTATTCAGTATGAGTTGTTGGTCGACCGCCCGATTGACCGACAGCTTGCCAGATGGCTATAACAACTAGTTTTTGAATATGTTTTGTTTTTAGTGGATTCCAACAGGCATTTTTGATTTTCAAGTGTCTAAGTACACCCCAAATGACCTGGTATGATTTATAAATGATATTTATTTATTGCCTATATATATGGGTCATTGGTTTTGATTTTAAACAAGAAAATATACACAAGTTTATAAGTTTTCAAGTTTGTTTCAAAGAGAAAAGCTTTTTTAGCTTCCAATCTTCAAGTTCTTTCTTTCCAAAGCTATTTTCAGTTGGTTTTAAATCTTCTCTATTCTTTCTAACTGAATTTTATCTCACTTAACTTTTTAAGCAATACTTCATATTTTACTCTATAGGAAGTTGTAAAAGAGAGTGTTTGTGATCTTGTTGTTGGCCCAAAAGGTTACACTCTCCATTTGTTTAGAGTTTTGATGATAACAAAACACTTAAGAGCTATATTGGTGCTAATAAGTTTGTTCAAGATGAGTTTCAGGTTAGTAATATTTTGAAGGCCATTGTTTAGCTTTTGCAAGACTTTCTAGGTTCATGGAGCAAATAAGGCAAATGGCACAAGAAGAAATGTTCATAGAAGAAAAGGATCTAGCATGACATTTCATGGCTCAAGACTTCAGTTTGACTCAAGAGACTTCATTAGTTTTGTTTTTAGTTTTATAGTTTTGTTAAAGAATAGTGGATAGGTTGAATCTCAAATACACACACATAAATTCAATACGTTTGGTTTTTGATTGAATCGGTTTTGGATTTCAAATACATATATCGGGTTTTGGATTTGAACCAGTTTTAGTTCTGCTGATTTGCTTGACACCTTTTTACTTTTCTTATCATAACTTTTTATTCTTATATTCAAATAATATGATTCAACTTGTATTTCAAAGATAACTTTCAGATCTAAATTTCTTATTCAATAATCATTTTCAGATTCAAATTTTAAAGATGTCAAATATTTTGTTGAACTCTGTTCTTGTTCTGAAAATAGCTTACAGTTTCTGTTTTGACACCTGTCAGTGTTTTATTGATAACTTTCTCATCCAAAATGATATTGAGTTGATTTCAGTTGCATTAAGTAGAAGACTTAAAGATATACAAATTATTCCTATATACCTTATTCTGAATTCGAACGTTTGCAGCCTGAACAATGTGCTCAAAGTTGACCAATCTGCCAGATTGGCAGTAATGGCTGATTTTCTGGAGGCTGATTTTTAACATGTTTTCAAAATGTGTTTTAAGTTCAATAAAACGTGGTTAGCTGTTTTAGAGGGTCAATTTCTTCCTCTTATATTCAGGTAAAATTTTTCTATGTTTACTCTTCCTCAGTCCTATATAAAGGGGTCATTAGGGTAGAGGTTTTCAGAACAAGCATTGGCAAAAAAATATTCAAGTTTTCAAAGGCTTTCAAAAGAGTTTAGTTCTCGGTTTTTGTGCTGAAGAATCTCTCATCGCTCAAGTTTTATTTTCTAAACTCTCTGAATTTCATTTTATTTTTCCACTTACAATATTTGAGCTTCAATTCTAACCATTATTCTACAGGGTTCTTGTAAGGGAAAGAGGCTTCTGCAAAAGAGAGTTTGTGGTTTTTTGATCACCAAGAAATACTTGTATTCGAGATTGTGGAGTTGGGTACTCCAGTGTGGTTGTAACTCTTTGTGAAGTTATAGTGGTTAGAAATCCTTCTGGGTGAAGGCGGGGATGTAGAGCTGGGTGCTCGAACCTCGAAAAAATTCTCGGTGTTTGTGTTTGGTTTACTTGCTCTTATCTCTTGCATTATATTCTTTGCTTAAATTACTTGCTTGTGTGTAATTGCAATTAATTTTTAAATCTGCATTAAATTCACTAGATTAGCATTATCACCTATTCACCCCCCCTCTAGGTGATTTCAATTGGTATCAGAGCTAGTGCTCCTGATATTTAGGTGTAACCACCTAGGAGTAAGATCTTGGTTTGCTAATCTTCATTTGCATTATCATTTGCACTCATAATAGTTTGCACTCATGGATAGCCCTCCTATGTTTAACTTTGCTAGACATGATATTTGGATAGCCAGATGAGTAGTCATTTAAAAAGCCTAGGACATTTAGCTTATCAAGCCTCTATACAAGAATCCTTCCCAAATAGTAGCAAGCATAAAAAGGCCAATGCATTAGCACTTAGGGCACTTAGAGCATCTCTTAATGAAAATCTTTTACATGTTTTTGATCGATATGATTCGGCTTTTGCAGTTTGGAGCATGTTGTCATCTCCCGAGCTTCCAAAGATTATCAACAAGATAATGAGATCGAGGAGAGACGTATCCGGAGAGCCTTGCTTTATGGTCCATGAGAATGACTCCCATGAGGTAAAATCAGACTCTCAAATAGATGATAGCTCTAATTCTTATTGCTATGGATGTGGTGAGGTTCAAACCTTAAATGTTGAACTTGTCTCTAAGCTTGAAAAACTTTTAGAAAAACATGAACTCTTGAAAAGAAGCACCTTGATGTAAAAGAAGAATTGAAAGATTTATGCTCTACTTTTGAAACTGTTTTGCAAGAGAAGGGAGAGATTGCTAGTGAACGTGACTCACTAAGATCTCAACTAGACCTTGCCCTAAATGAAATTGAAGTTTTAAAAGGCAAAAATGATTGTGATGATGTTATGAAAAACAATAAGGTTTTATCTTCTAAATTGGATCATGTTTTAAAAGATAACCTTGTTTTGAAAAATGAAATTGATTTCATAACAAAAGAATTGGATTTGGTTTTGAATAAAAATAAAACTTTGCAAAATGATATTGATATTCTTGTTTGCCATGCTAGTGTAGCTTCTACTTCTAGCATTGAAAATGATATTAATAATTTGAAGAAAAGTGTTGATTGTTTGGGCTCCACTTTGAGCCATTGTACCATGAACCACACTCGTTTGGAATCCTTGGTTCGCAAGAAACAAGTTCCAACTATGCATGCACACCCAACACGGCATACACATGCTTATCACGGACACAATCATAACATGTATGCTCATGTGTACACTTGTACACATTGTGGTCGAAAAGGCCACCTTGCTAGATTTTGCTATGATAGATTACATGTTGAAAATTTAGCAACTAATCTTGTTTGGGTTAGAAAGGATACTAACCCCTATGGACCCAAAAGGAAATGGGTACCAAGATCCACCTCTTTGATTTTTGATGTAGGTGGAGGCTCTCGCATTACGTGAGAGTTTTGGTGCCTTGAGGTGGATGCGTTCCGAGCTTAAAAGAGAACCATTTGGATGCTTCACACTCAAGGAAATTAGGTGGAGAGGACCACCTTATTTTGGAGAACTAGAGATGCACCTTCTTCGGTTTTGGTATCATTCTCTAACTCCCATTTTTATTTTGCATGCTTTACTTGTTCATCAATTTATAGCATGTTTTATTGTTTCATGATTAGTATGATAATTTTCATGTTTATTAGAATTATGCTTTACATGATTAGTTCTTTGAGACACCCATGTTTAATACAGACCCATATGTTGTGTTCTCTTTATGTTTTAGCTATCATGTGAATCATAGATCTTATGCACATGTCTTTATCATAATCATATGGATTTTTGTGATTGTTTTTGATACTCTATGTTTTGATTATCATGATTGTATTTTTCATGTTGATCTTTGACTCGTTTTACGCTTCATGTGTTGATTACTTGCTTGAATGATATTTTTCATTAAGACTAGAATTTATATTTGTACAACTAGTGAGCTACAAATATATCTTTATAATGTTTGTGCTTGAAAGCTCATTTGTATTCATTAGATGTACTAGTATAGTCTATTTTTGATGATTCATGCATTTGACTTGTATTCACATATTTTGGTTAACTTCATGTATATGTCCATCTTGTCCAAACTATCATATATACATATACATCCTTGAACCACGTGCCTTCATGCATATTATTTTGTGGACTCTTCATGTTTGAGATATGTATGTATACTTTAGTTTGTACATGACATACATATGCCTTGAAGTTTAAATCATTGTGATGATTTCCATGTTTGATTGTGATTTCATATTTTAAGGTGATTTTCATGGATTTCATGATTCACGTGTGTTTCATATTTTAAGAAATTCGATATTGAGCTTGATTGTTCATTTTTCATGATGATATGTTTCACATAATACTTGTACACTCACCTTATTTGATGTTTTCTCATGATCTAGTTTTCATGAGTATAAATTGTGCTTTATGGACTTTGAGTGTTTTAGTAATCTTGTGATTTTCATGTTTCATGAAAAATCCTTTTGTTTTATCTTGAAGGATTTCATACTAGTTTTCATATTTATCCCTAACTAGTTCGTATTCTTCACTTTAGTAGAGATTTTCAAACAAATTATATTTTCAAATCTATCTTTTGAAAACCCCTACCATCTAAGGGCGGTTGGTTGGGCGACCATGCCTTGTATGTTATTATTGAAAATTATTTTAAAACATGTGCATGAAATGGGTGGTAGGTTATATGAGGTATACACTTGATCTTATTATTGTTTCAATTGGTATCATTGGATCGTTTCAATTGGTATCAATATTGACATTCTTTTTGTATACTCATATATGTTTAATTTGTACTCATTAATATCACAAATTTTAGTTTTGCCAAACTTGATTTTTAATGAATATTATATTTAAATTGATTGTCTTTCAATTGGTATCATGATTCACTTATATTGATATTTTTTTTTGGAAGAATATGTTTTATTGCTTACTTGGACCCCTTTGTTGATGATTGACAAAAGGGGGAGAAGTATTTAAGTTTAGATGCATATTTATACAAGAACATAGTTTGGTTAGTTTGATTTTTTTTTTATTGGTATCAAGAGTATTATTTCAGAACATGTTCATGTAAAGATTTATTTTAGTATTAAAAGCTTGTTTTATGCATATCTATGCACTGTTATTATTTATTGATTGTTTCCTAACCCTTTTTGATGTATGACAAAAAGGGGGAGAAGTATTGGTGATTTCATGTTTTGGTTTCATATTTTGTACATGTTCATATTTTGTACATGTTTATCTCATATATGTATATGTAGGTTTCATGTTTTATACATATTCATATATGTATATGCTTTCATGTTTTATACTTGATAAAATATAGTATCATTTGAGGGGGAGTTTTTATATCCCTTTTATATCTTGATAATATAGCCTATTTGTTTTGTCATCATCAAAAAGGGGGAGATTGTTGGCCCAAAAGGTTACACTCTCCATTTGTTTAGAGTTTTGATGATAACAAAACACTTAAGAGCTATATTGGTGCTAATAAGTTTGTTCAAGATGAGTTTCAGGTTAGTAATATTTTGAAGGCCATTGTTTAGCTTTTGCAAGACTTTCTAGGTTCATGGAGCAAATAAGGCAAATGGCACAAGAAGAAATGTTCATAGAAGAAAAGGATCTAGCATGACATTTCATGGCTCAAGACTTCAGTTTGACTCAAGAGACTTCATTAGTTTTGTTTTTAGTTTTATAGTTTTGTTAAAGAATAGTGGATATGAAGCTCAAATACACACACATAAATTCAATACGTTTCGTTTTTGATTGAATCGGTTTTGGATTTCAAATACATATATCGGGTTTTGGATTTGAACCAGTTTTAGTTCTGCTGATTTGCTTAACACCTTTTTACTTTTCTTATCATAACTTTTTATTCTTATATTCAAATAATATGATTCAACTTGTATTTCAAAGATAACTTTCAGATCTAAATTTCTTATTCAATAATCATTTTCAGATTCAAATTTTAAAGATGTCAAATATTTTGTTGAACTCTGTTCTTGTTCTGAAAACAGCTTACAGTTTCTGTTTTGACACCTGTCAGTGTTTTATTGATAACTTTCTCATCCAAAATGATATTGAGTTGATTTCAGTTGCATTAAGTAGAAGACTTAAAGATCTACAAATTATTCCTATGTACCTTATTCTGAATTCGAACGTTTGCAGCCTGAACAATGTGCTCAAAGTTGACCAATCTGCCAGATTGGCAGTAATGGCTGATTTTCTGGAGGCTGATTTTTAACATGTTTTCAAAATGTGTTTTAAGTTCAAATAAAACGTGGTTAGCTGTTTTAGAGGGTCAATTTCTTCCTCTTATATTCAGGTAAAATTTTTCTATGTTTACTCTTCCTCAGTCCTATATAAAGGGGTCATTAGGGTAGAGGTTTTCAGAACAAGCATTGGCAAAAAAAATATTCAAGTTTTCAAAGGCTTTCAAAAGAGTTTGGTTCTCGGTTTTTGTGCTGAAGAATCTCTCATCGCTCAAGTTTTATTTTCTAAACTCTCTGAATTTCATTTTATTTTTCCACTTACAATATTTGAGCTTCAATTCTAACCATTGTTCTACAGGGTTCTTGTAAGGGAAAGAGGCTTCTGCAAAAGAGAGTTTGTGGTTTTTTGATCACCAAGAAATACTTGTATTCGAGATTGTGGAGTTGGGTACTCCGATGTGGTTGTAACTCTTTGTGAAGTTATAGTGGTTAGAAATCCTTCTAGGTGAAGGCGGGGATGTAGAGCTGGGTGCTCGAACCTCGGAAAAATTCTCGGTGTTTGTGTTTGGTTTACTTGCTCTTATCTCTTGCATTATATTCTTTGCTTAAATTACTTGCTTGTGTGTAATTGCAATTAATTTTTAAATCTGCATTAAATTCACTAGATTAGCATTATCACCTATTCACCCCCCCTCTAGGTGATTTCACTTGTTGGATCATCAAAAGCTTGTAACCTCAATTGATTTTGTGCTACTTCTTATGTAGAGCATTAAGTTGGTGGAGTTGTATACTCCGGTCTTGTGTAGTCTAAGTTGTAATTCCATGGTGTAAGGTCCCTTTGTGGAAGATCCCTTAGAGGATAGTGAATTCTTCATAGTGGTGAAGGCGGGGACGTAGAGTGGTGGTTCAAACCTCGGAACAATTCCTTTGTGTTTGTGATTGCTTGTGTCTTGCTCTCTATTGCTTTTCATTTTCATACTTATGTTTTGCATTCTATAATTGCTTTCATTTCATCACTTTCATTACCGGTCTATACTCATCTCAACAGGGAGGCAATTGAGCATCTCAACTCATTATCTAGAGGAATCAAAGAGGAGAAGTTCTAGAGCCCTTCACGGGGAATTCAGCTTCAATTCTTTTTTTGAGTGACCGTTTTCATAATTCATCATAAGTAGTTTTAAAATTGTATTTGATTAGCAAAACACCTATTCACCCCCTTGTATGTATATTTCAATTAGTATCAGAGTCTTGATCTCTAGATTTTTGGCTTAACATTCTTAGAGAGATCCTAATTGCTAATTACTTCTTTCATAATTCCATCTTCATCCACTTTAGTAAAAATGACCAAAGATACTAAGACCCCTCCCAAGTTTGATGGATTTAACTTCCCTATATGAAAGGTTAAAATGACTGTATTTTTACAATCCTTAGGAAGTTGGGTTACAAAAGCGGTGACTAAACCCTTTACTGTACCTATTGGTGATGAGGACACTTGGTTCGACATTGTCACTAAAGAGTTTGATGCAAATGCTAAGGCACACTATGCCTTGCTTCAAGTTTTGAACGATGACGAAATTGCTAGAGTCGAGATTTGGACACACCTAGTAGTCACACACGAGGGAATGCCACAAGTTAAGAGAGAAAAAATTGATCTCTTACGTTCCCAATATGAAAATTCCACCATGCATAATAATGACACCATTGATGACATGGTAACAAGATTTACTAAAATAACTAATGGTCTTGCTTCTTTAGGTGATGCAATTGACAATGATCAAAAAATCAGAAAGGTCATTTGGGCACTTTCACCCAAATGGGAAGTCAAGGCTACTGCATTGAAGGAGCCAAACGATAGAGAAGATGGAGCTCATCGATCTTATAGGAAATCTTAAGACCCATGAAATGGAGAGGAAAGCAAGAGAAGAGATGGCATCACAAAAGAAGAAAGTGATCGCTTTCAATTCACTCCCACCATCTCTGATGATGATGATGAACAAGAGAATGATGAAGAATTCTCCCTCCTTACTCCTAGTGAAAAATGTAAGGAGGATGTACAACAAGGCCAAATTTAACAATAGAAGCAGATGGTAAGGGAAAAAAGACAAGAAGGTCATATGCTTCAATTGCGGGAAGCTGAGCCACATGGTTGCGGATTATCCAGAGACTAAGAGGAAACCTTCAACCTCCAAGAAGTCCTACAAAAATAAGGCTCTCAAAGCCACTTGGGACTCGGAGAATGAAACCGATAAAAAAGTGGATACGACACACGTGAATTTCATGGCTAATGATAACACACCTAAGGTAACATTCGAACTTTCATTTAATGATAGTGAATTAATAATGGATGAATTGGTGAGGCTTTTGAAGAGTTGTCTAACAACTATGATTTTTTTCAAAAGAAGTATTTAAAATTGAAAAAAGAAAATGAAATTCTTCATAATAAAATTGTTATACTTTTAAAAGAAAAAGATGATTTATCTTCCACATTCATATCCACACAAAAAGATTTTGATGCATATAAAATTTCATGTAAAGCAAAATTTTCATTAATTGATTAAAATGAGATTTCTATTTTAAAAGATAAAATTATCTCTTTAGGAGAAGTGTTAAAGAAATATGAGTTTGATAAAGCTAGTTGGAGGCAATGTTTTCTAAGAAACATACTGTAAAGAAACATGTTCATACTATACATGCTCATCATATTACACATACCTGAAATCACGTGAATAGGTGATAATGCTAATCTAGAGAACTTAATGCGGAATTTAAAAACTAATTGCAATTACACAAATGCAACCAACTAGAGATGGACACACACAAGACAAGCATATAAATATGAATGATAATTATGAGATGATGCAAGGCACAAAGTAAAGAGAGAGAGAGAGAGAGAGAGAGAGAGAGAGAGAGAGAGTAAGAGTCAAGGGATCAAGCGCAAACAACAAGATATGTTTCGAGGTTCGAGCACCCAGCTCTACATCCCCGCCTTCACACAGAAGGATTTCAACTCCACTAGCTTGTCCACACAGGACTCCCACAAAGGGAACCTTCACCGAGGATTTGGGGCAATACAATCACAAGGAGTACCCAACTCCACTCTTTACAACCACAACCTCCTTCTAGAGGCAAAGCACCAAGCCAACAAACAATCACATCACAACTTGAGGGATAAGCACAAAGTAACACAAGGATCACCTCACAACTTGAGGGATACAACCCAAATGCACAACCTCCTCAACACAATGAGGGAAAGGCACAATGCCAAGCAAAGATTGGGTTTACAACTTGGTGATCAAAAGATCACAAACAATCTCTTTTCCCACACAAAGATCCTATAGAATAAGATAGTAGATGTAGCTCAAGTGTGGAGAAAATCAAAGGAATGGAAATCAAAAACTCAAAGAAAATCTTTGGGAAAAACTAGAAACCAAGATGAAGAAGTTGAATCAAAATCTTTTCCCAAAAACCCTTTCTTGATTTTCCAAACCCTAGCAAAAACACCAAATAGATTGTTCAATTTAAAGCCCAAAAACTTCTTTTGATTGCTGTGAAAACACTAGAGAGTCAGGAAAAATTAGCTCTTAAAATCTTAGAGAAAACCTCTTTCCAATGGGGTATTTATAGCCCATTAACAAAACTAGCCGTTGGCAGCAGATCCTGCCAAAAATGAACTACCAGTCGACCGGACGGTCGACCGGCCAACGGTCACTTTTTGACCACTGGCAGCTACCGGTCGACCGCTCGGTCGACCGGACCCAGATACAGAGAGCAATGCTCTCTTCTCGGTCGACCGCTCGGTCGACCGGGAGTAACCCGAGAGCAACCTGCTCTCAGCCGGTCGACCGTGCGGTCGACCGGCTTATGGGTAAGCCAGCGTGCACGTATCCGTGCACGTCGGTCGACCCCTACGGTCGACCGACTTAGCCTGGCAGCAGCAGTTCTGATCAGAAAAACATGTAATTTTTAATCCTAAAAATTCCCATAAAATCTCTAAAATTCCACAAAAATAGTTTTATCATTTTTCATTAAAATACAAACTTGTGTTAAAAATTTTAACACAAATCTCAAACATTTTGAACTATTTTTGTGTTATAGAAATTTTGCAAAAACCAAAAACTGTATTTTCTAAAACTTAGATTTTTGAATTGAAAATACGTTTTGTCCAAAACTCATCCAAATACAAAAACATGGTATTAAACAACATTTAGGCATGATGTATATGGATATAATCCTAAATACATGAAACATATATATATCCATGTTTTTGACTTTAATTCCAAAATATGTTTTGTTAAAAATACCAAAACATAAAACACATGAATAAGTGAGTCAAAACTAAGTTTGTCTAGGAAGTTAAGCATGCATGTATATAGAATGAATCTACTATACATAAAACCATTTAAACTTGTTTTGATCTATCTATTCATGAAACCAAGATCGGTTAAACCAAAACGGAAAAACCGAAAACCAATATTCAAAACATGAAACGTGTGTGTTGTGAACTTGAGCATATCATACTATTCTAATCTTTACAAATGGATCTAAAACTCAAACTAAACTAGGTACCGATGTCTTCTTGTAGAGCGCCGTCTCCAAGCCGACTCGATCCAAAACTTCGTGGTCCACCGAGCTTGACTCCAATGAGTGCTATTTATGATCTTGTCGCTCGGGCTCTTGAATCACTATGTGAAAGCTTCCAAACCATCTTTGTTGATTAATAATCTACTAACATCTTGATTAATAATCTGAAACTAAAATCACAAGATTATTAGTACACATAACTACATGAGTTAATTATCATCAAAACTAGAGTGGAAGGCCTCTGGGCCAACAATCTCCCCCTTTTTGATGATGACAAAACTCATGGAGTTATATATGCATGGATTAAAGTTAAGCTTCAAAGAAGCTCCCCCTTAACTCATGCATAGCAATAAACATAAATATATATGCAATGTAAGCTCATAAACATGTATGCATAGACATGCATAAAACACGTATATTTCTAAAACATGCTCTTGATACCAATTAAATAAAACAAATACATTTTTCAAAACAAGCTCTTGATTACCAATTAAATAAAACTAATACATTTTTCAAAACAAGCTCTTGATATCAATTGCAAAACAAAACTAATGAAGCTCTTGATATCAAAAATAAACATGTTATTTAAATAATGCTTTTGATACCAATTGAACTTTAATAAAAACATAAAACATGCATACAAAAACAAAACATGCATATAAACTACAACTCAAATTCTTCTCCCCTTTTTGTCAATCATCAACAAAGGGGTAAAATTAAAAACAAAATGTTCTTCCCCTTTTTGTTCAAAACAAAGAATCAATAAAGGGTGACATCAAACATGATACCAATAAAAAAATGGTCAATGAAGTACATAAATGATATCAATTGAAATGAATATAAAAACATTTTAAGGAATGCTTATATCAAATGATACCAATTGAAATAAAGGTAAACGAGGCATTAAACATTCATATATCAATTGAAAATAAAAATCTTGATACCAATTGATAAGTAAACAAATAACATACCAATTGTAAGAAAATAATCTTGATACTAATTGAAATTAAACATAACAAATTTTGAATTTCTAAACAAAAATTTTGATACCAATTGTAAATATATTTCATTTTGAACATGTGATACCAAATTGAAATTTTCGATCATAAAGTATGGGAGTGGAAATCAAATACCAATTGAAAGACGAAATATAAGTTTTCTCCCTCTTTATGAAATATCAGATTAAAAACATGCATAAGCTTGTATATGGATACCAATTGAAAACTAGTCAATTGAAACAAAAATTAAAACTCAAGCTTTAGCATAGAAAAAAACACATATATATGTATGAAAAGTTAATACCAATTGAAATTGATATTATTTGAAGTGCAAGCATACATATAAAAAATATATGAGTATACAAGAAAAGTCAATATTGATACCAATTGAAAGAATCCAATGATACCAATTGAAACAACAATAAGATCAAATGTATATCTCATATTCCTATCCTCCCAACACATGCTTATGATTAAAAGATTTTCAATATAAAGCATACATAGGCATGGTCTCCCAACCAACCGCCCGTTGAAGGTAGGGTTTTAAAAAAATAGATTTGAAAATATAGTTTGTTTGAAAAACTCTACCAAAGCGAAGAACACGAACTAGTTATGAAAAAAAATTTATTAACTAGTACGAAATCCTTCAAGTAAGGAACAAGACAAAATTGTTTTTCATGAAACACATGTAAATCACATAATCACCAACACTCAAATTTATGAAGCATATATCATACTCATGAAATCAAAATCATTAGAAAACACGAATGATGTGAGTGTATAAGCATAATGTGAAAAACATAGTCATGGAAATAGGCAATTAAGCTCAATATTCCTCAAAAACATGAAAATCATCAAAATTAAGTTTTCATTAAAACAATTTATACTTCAAGGCATATGTATGTTTTGACAAAACAAGAAGTATACATACATATCCCTAAACACAATTGAGTCCATAATAAAGATTTGCATGAAAGGCAAATGACTCAAGGGGTATACATGTATATCTTAAAGTTTGGCAAAATAAACATATACATGAAGTGAAAACACATAATCATAAAACATATCCAAAATGGGGAATACAAGTTAGAATGCATGATCATCAAAACTAGACTATACTAGCACATTTAATGGGTACAAATAAGCATTCAAGAACAAACATATATAAAGATTTATTTGTGACCCACTATATGTACAAGTATAAATCCTAATCTTAATGAAAACTAACATCTAAATGTATATTCAAAACATGAGGCATAAAACGGGACAAAAATCATCATTATAACCATAAAACGATCATTATGTAAATCCACATGCTATTAGAACTATGATGTGCATAATAGCTAAACAAATGGTGAGAGCACAACATATGGGTCTCTATAAACATGGGTGATCTCAAAAGCTATACATGCAAGTCAATGATCTAAGAATCATGGCATTTAACATAATAAACTATAAACATCAAAAAAAAACATGAAATATCAAAACAAGAATCATAAACAT
Source organism: Agave tequilana (assembly GCA_038442645.1). Lineage (NCBI taxonomy): Eukaryota > Viridiplantae > Streptophyta > Magnoliopsida > Asparagales > Asparagaceae > Agave > Agave tequilana. The sequence goes on along the minus strand of JAVJIF010030076.1, from coordinate 97,921 downwards.
CCATATGATCATTATGTGTATGCAAATGTATTAGATCTAGAGCATACATATTAGTTATAAACAAGGTGAGAACACATAGATATAGATCCATATTAAACAAGGGTGTCTCAAATAACTAAACATGTATATCACTAATCTAAAAAGCATGGCATAGGCATAATGAACAATAAAACATAACATGCTTTAAATCAATGACATGAAGAGCATGCAAATATAAACGGGAGTTAGAGAATGATACCAAAACCGATGAGGGCACCTCTCTAGTTCTCCAAACCAATGGTGGTCCTCTTCCACCAAACTCCCTTTGAAAGTGATGCATCCAAATTTGTTTTCTTTAAGCACGGAACGCATCCACTTCAAGGCACCGCTACTCTCACGTGATGCAAGAGCCCACACCTACATCAAATACATGCGGGGTGGTCTTTGGTACCCATTTTCTTTTGGGTCCATAGGGGTTAGTACCTTTCCTAACCCAAACAAGATTATTTGCTAATTTTTAATATGTAAACGATCATAGCAAAATCTAGCAAGGTGGCCCTTACGACCACAATGTGTACAAGTGTACACATTAGCATACATGTTATGGTTGTGTCCGTGATGAGCATGTGTATGCCGTGATGGGTGTACATGTAAAGATGGAACTTGTTTCTTGCGAACTAAGGTTTTCAAGCGTGTATGATTCAAAGTACATTGGCTTAAAGTGGAGCCCAAACATTCAATACTTTTCTTCAACACATTTATGTCATTTTCAATACTAAAAGATAAAGTGGAGCATGCAAAAGATGTGCTAGGTGAAGCTACACTAGCATGGCAAATATGTGAAGACAATTCAATTTTCAAAGAATCATTTTTCTTTAAAACCACATCCAATTCTTTTGTAATGAAATCAATTTCATTTTTCAAGGAAAGGTTATCTTTTAAAACAAAATCTAATTTAGAAGATAAAACCTCATTGTTTTTCACAACATCATCACAATCATTTTTGCTTTTCAAAAATTCATTTTCCTTTAGGACAAGGTCAAGTTGAGATTTAAGTGAGTCACGTTCACTAGTAATCTCTTCCTTCTCTTGCAAAATCACTTCAAAACTAGAACACAAATCCTTCATTTCTTCTTTTAAATCAAAATGCTTCTTTTTCAAAAGGTCATGTTTTTGCAAAAAAATTTCAAGCTTTGAAGCAAGTTCAACATTTAAGTTTTGAACTTCTAAACATCCATAGCAATATGAGCTAGAGCTATCATCTAGTTGAGAATCTGATTGTACCTCAAGGGAGTCTTTCCCTTGGACCATGAGGCAATTCTCATCGGATTTGTCTCTCCTAGACTTCTCAACTTGTTGATAATCCTTGGTAGCTCGGGAGAAGTCAATATGCTCCAAACTGCAAAAGCCGAATCACAATGAGCAAATACATGTAAAAGATCTTCATTAAGAGATGCTCTAAGTGTTTTAAGTGCTAATGCATTTGCCTTTTTAAGCTTGTTAGCATTAGGGTAGGATTCTTGAGTAGTGGCTTGATAAACTAGATGTCCTTGGCCTTTTAAATGACAACTCATCTTGGCCTTCCAAATATCATGTCTAGAAAAATAAAACATAGGAGGGCTATCCATGAGTGCAAACTAAATGTGTGCAAATGAGAATGCAAATGAGGATTAGTAAACCAAGATCTCACTCCTAGGTGGTTAAACCTAAATATCAGGAGCGTAGGCTCTCATACCAATTGAAATCACCTAGATGGGGGGTGAATAGGTGATAATGCTAATCTAGAGAACTTAATGCGGAATTTAAAAACTAATTGCAATTACACAAATGCAACCAAATAGAGATGGACACACACAAGCCAAGCATATAAATATGAATGATAATTATGAGATGATGCAAGGCACAAAGTAAAGAGAGAGAGAGAGAGTAAGAGTCAAGGGATCAAGCGCAAACAACAAGATATGTTTCGAGGTTCGAGCACCAGGTCTACATCCCCGCCTTCACACAGAAGGATTTCAACTCCACTGGCTTGTCCACACAGGACTTCCACAAAGGGAACCTCCACCGAGGATTTGGGGCAATACAATCACAAGGAGTACCCAACTCCTCTCTTTACAACCACAACGTCCTTCTAGAGGCAAATCACCAAGCCAACAAACAATCACCTCACAACTTGAGGGATAAGCACAAAGTAACAGAAGGATCACCTCACAACTTGAGGGATACAACCCAAATGCACAACCTCCTCAACACAATGAGGGAAAGGCACAAAGCCAAGCAAAGATTGGGTTTACAACTTGGTGATCAAAAAACCACAAACAATCTCTTTTCCCACACAAAGATCCTATAGAATAAGATAGTAGATGTAGCTCAAGTGTGGAGAAAACCAAAGGAATGGAAATCAAAAACTGAAAGAAAATCTTTGGGAAAAACTAGAAACCAAGATGAAGAAGTTGAATCAAAATCTTTTCCCAAAAACCCTTTCTTTATTTTTCAAACCCTAGCAAAAACACCAAATAGATTGTTCAATTTAAAGCCCAAAAACTTCTTTTGATTGCTGTGAAAACACTAGAGAGTCAGGAAAAATTAGCTCTTAAAATCTTAGAGAAAACCTCTTTCCAATGGGGTATTTATAGCCCATTAACAAAACTAGCCGTTGGCAGCAGATCCTGCCAAAAATGAACTACCGGTCGACCGGACGGTCGACCGGCCAATGGTCACTTTTTGACCACTGACAGCTGCCGGTCGACCGCTCGGTCGACCGGACCCAGATACAGAGAGCAATGCTCTCTTCTCGGTCGACCGCTCGGTCGACCGGGAGCAACCCGAGAGCAACCTGCTCTCAGTCGGTCGACCGTGCGGTCGACCGGCTTATGGGTAAGCCAGCGTGCACGTATCCGTGCACGTCGGTCGACCCCTACGGTCGACCGGCTACTTGGTACGGTCGACCGTCCGGTCGACCGACTTAGCCTGGCAGCAGCAGTTCTGATCAGAAAAACATGTAATTTTTAATCCTAAAAATTCCCATAAAATCTCCAAAATTTCACAAAAATAGTTTTATCATTTTTCATTGAAATACAAACTTGTGTTAAAAATTTTAACACAAATCTCAAACATTTTGAACTATTTTTGTGTTATAGAAATTTTGCCAAAAATCAAAAACTGTATTTTCTAAAACTTGGATTTTTGAATTGAAAATACGTTTTGTCCAAAACTCATCCAAATACAAAAACATGGTATTAAACAACATTTAGGCATGATGTATATGGATATAATCCTAAATACATGAAACATATATATATCCATGTTTTTGACTTTAATTCCAAAATATGTTTTGTTAAAAATACCAAAACATAAAACACATGAATAAGTGAGTCAAAACTAAGTTTGTCTAGGAAGTTAAGCATGCATGTATATAGAATGAATCTACTATACATAACACCATTTAAACTTGTTCTGATCTATCTATTCATGAAACCAAGATCGGTTAAACCAAAAACGGAAAAAACCGAAAACCAATATTCAAAACATGAAACGTGTGTGTTGTGAACTTGAGCATATCGTACTATTCTAATCTTTACAAATGGATCTAAAACTCAAACTAAACTAGGTACCGATGTCTTCTTGTAGAGCGTCGTCTCCAAGCCGACTCGATCCAAAACTTCGTGATCCACCGAGCTTGACTCCAATGAGTGCTATTTATGATCTTGTCGCTCGGGCTCTTGAATCACTATGTGAAAGATTCCAAACCATCTTTGTTGATTAATAATCTACTAACATCTTGATTAATAATCTGAAACTAAAATCACAAGATTATTAGTACACATAACGACATGAGTAATCATCATCAAAACTAGAGTGGAAGGCCTCTGGGCCAACAATACCCACACTCCTTAATCACAATATATACATATACATCTTACTAGACATTCTACATGTTGGCCCAAAGGCCTTCCACTCTAGTTTTGATGATGATTAACTCTTGTAGTTATGTGTACTAATAATCTTGTGATTTTAGTTTCAGATCATTAATCAAGTTATTAGTTGGTGATTAGCTTCAACAAGATGATTTGAAAGCTTTCACATGTTGATTCAAGAGCCCGAGCGTCAAAGATCATATATAGCACTTGCTCGGTGGATCATGGAGTTTTGGATCGAGTCGGCTTGGAGTTTGCGCTCTACAAGAAGACATCGGTACCATAGTTTAGTTTTGTGTTTAGATCCAAATTGTAAAGATTAGAATAGTATGATATGCTCAAGTTCACAACACACACGTTTCATGATTTGGTTTTCGGTTTTTGGTTTAACCGATCTTGGTTTGCATGAATAGATATTATATCAAAACAAGTTTACATGGTTTAATGTATATTAGATTTGTTCTATATACATGCATGCTTCAACTACTTAGACAAACTTACTTTGATATACCTATTTCATGTGTTTTATGTTTTGTGTTTAACAAAACTTATTTTTGGAATTAAAGTCAAAAACTATGATATATATATGTTTCATGTATATTGGATTTCTATCCATATGCATCATGCTTCAAAGTGTTTAAATATCATGTTTTTGTATTTGGAAGAGTTTTGGACAAAACGTATTTTCTATTCAAAATCCAAGTTTTAGAAAATACAGTTTTTGGTTTTTGGTAAAAATGATAAGACAAAAAAAATAGTTCATAGTGATTGATATTTAAGCTAAACTTTTTACCACATGTTTGTATATCAATGCAAAATGATAAAACTATTTTTGGTGATTTTTAGGAGTGTTAAAAGATTTTTTAAAATATTTTAAACTTTTTTTCTGACCCAGTTTTCTGTTCCAGGCTTCAACCAGTCGACTAGTCTTCTGACAAGTCGACTTGGGATGAAGTCGGTCGACCGGGTCGGTCGACCGACGTGCACAGATCTGTGCACGTTTGGCAGACATGGGACGGTCGACCGTTAGGGTCGACCGGGTCTGAGAGCAGAGCTCTCTGTTTGTTTGGGTCGACCGGGACGGTCGACCGGTAGCTGCCAACGGGCAGAATTTGACCGTTGGACGGTCGACCGGACCGGTCGACCGGCAGTGTATTTCTGGCATTTTTTGCTGCCAACGACTATATTTTTCTAGGGTCTATAAATACCCCATTTGTGAGAGTTTTTCTCTAAGAATTTTTTGTGCAAATTTCTTCCTACTCTCTGGTGTTTTCACAGCAATCAAAAGAAGTTTTTGAACTCATATTGAACAATCTATTTGGAGTTTTTGCTAGGGTTTGGAAAACCAAAGAAAAGGGTTTTTAGGAAAAGAGTTTTGATTCATCATCTATATCTTGGTTTCAGTTTTTCCCAAGGATTTTTCTTTGTGATTTTGATTTCCATTCCATTGGTTTTCTCCACACTTGAGATAAAATCTACTATCTCTTCTATAGGATCTTTGTGTGGGAGAAAGAGATTGTTTGTGGTTATTTGATAGACCACCAAGTTAAAAACCCAATCTTTGCTTGGCTTTGTGCCTTGAGTTGTATCCCTCAAGTTGTGAGGTGATCCTTATTTGCTTTGTGCTAATCCCTCAAGTTGTGAGGTGATTGTTTTGTGGGATTGGAGCTTGCCTCAAGGAGGAGGTTGTGGTTGTAAAGAGAGAAGTTGGGTACTCTTTGTGAGAGTTCTTTGTGGACTAGCTAGTGGATTAGAAATCCTTCGTGTGTCGAAGGCGGGGATGTAGAGCTGGGTGCTCGAACCTCATAACATATCTTGTTATTTGCGCTTGATCCATTGACTCTCTCTCTATCTCTCTCTTTACTTTGTGCCTTGCAACTATTCATATTGTGCATTCATAATTGCTTGGCTTGGTTGTGTGTGCATCACTTGTTGATTGCACTTGAGTGTATTGCATTAAGTTTTTAAATTCCGCATTGAGTTCATAGATTAGCTATATCACCTATTCACCCCCCCTCTAGGTGATTTTCAATTGGTATCAGAGCCTACGCTCCTGATATTTAGGTTTAACCACCTAGGAGTGAGATCTTGGTTTGCTAATTTTCATTTGCATTTTCATTTGCACACATATAGTTGCACTCATGGATAGCCCTCCTATGTTTGACCATATTAGACTTGATGCTTGGAAGATCAATATGAGTAGACATTTAAAAAGCCTAGGACATCTAGTTTATCAAGCCTCCACTCAAGAATCATTCCCTAATAGTAGTAAACACAAAAAGGCTAATGCATTAGCACTTAGAGCACTTAGAGCATCTCTTAATGAACATCTTTTACCCGTGTTTGATCGTTATGACTCGGCTTTTGCAGTTTGGAGCTTATTGTCGTCTCCCGAGCTTCCAAGGATTATCAACAAGATGAGGAGATCTATGAGAGAAAAGTCCGAAGAGCATTGCTTCATGGTCCAAGGGAATAACTCCCTTGAGGTACAATCGGACACTCAATTAGATGATAGCTCTAGTTCCTATTGCTATGGATGTTTAGAAGTTCAATCTTTAAATTTGAAACTTGCTCAAAATCTTGAAAATCTCTTGGAAAAACACAATCTTTTGAAAGAGGACAACCTTGTTTTGAAAAATGAATTAAAGGATTTGTGTTCTAATTTTGAATTGGTTTGCAAGAGAAGGAAGAGATCACTAGTGAACGTGACTCACTAAGATCTCAACTAGACCTTGCTCTTAATGAGATTGAAGTTTGAAAAGCAAAAATGATTGTGATGATGTTGTGAAGCACAATGAGATTTTATCTTCAAAATTGGATTTTACTTTTAAAGATAACCTTATTTTGAAAAATAAAATTGATTCAATTACAAAAGAGTTGGATTTGGTTTTAAAGAAAAATGAATCTTTGAAAATTGAAATTGATTCTCATGTGTGCCATGCTAGTGTAGCTTCTACTTCTTGCACACCTATTGCATGCTCCACTTTATCTTCAAGCATTGAAAATGACATAAGTATTTTGAAGAAAAGTGTTGATTGTTTGGGCTCCACTTTGAGCCAATGTGCCATGAACCACACTCGTTTGGAATCCTTGGTTCGTAAGAAACAAGTTCTAACGTTGCATGCACACCCTACACGGCATACACATGCTTTTCACGGACACAACCATGACATGTATGCTCATGTGTACACATGTACACATTGTGGCCGAAAAGGCCATCTTGCTAGATTTTGTTTTGATCGTATTTATCATGAAAATTTAGCAACTAATCTTGTTTGGGTTAGAAAAGAAACTAACCCCTATGGACCCAAATGAAAATGGGTACCAAAAATCACCTCCTTGACTTTTGATATAGGTGGGAGCTCTCGCATCACGTGAGAGTATTGGTGCCTTGAGGTGGATGCGTTTAAGCTTAAAAGAGAACCATTTGGATGCTTCACTCTCAAGGGGATTTGGTGGGAGGACCACCGTGGTTTGGAGAACTAGAGATGCACCTTCATCGGTTTTGGTATCATTCTCTAACTCCCATTTTTATTTACATGCTTTTTCATGTTCATCAATTTATAGCATGTCTTGTTTTATTGTTCATTATGCTTATGTCATGTTGATTAGATTAGTGTTATACATGTTTATTTACTTGAGACACCCATGTTTTATATGGATCTTATCTTTGTGTTCTCACCTTGTTTAGTACAATCATGTATGCCCTAGATCTAATGCACATGCATATACATAATGATCATATGGATGTTTATGATGTTTTGTTTTAATGACTCATGTTTTATTGTTTCATGATTAGTATGATATTTGCCATGTTTATTAGACTTATGCTTTACATGATTAGTTGTTGAGACACCCATGTTTAGTATGGACCCATATTTTGTTTCTCTTTATGTTTTAGCTATCATGTTAATCATAGATCTAATACACATGTCTTTGTCATGCTAATCATATGGTTGGCTATGACTTTTTATTTTAATAATTCATGTTTTTGATTATTATGATTTTCATGTTGATTTGTATCCCGTTTTATGCTTCATGTTTTGACTACTTGCTTGAATGATAGTCTTCATTAAGACTAGAATTTATACTTGTACAACTAGTGAGCTACAAATAGACCTTTATGTAAGATCACCTAGAGGGGGGGTGAATAGGTGATGGCTAATCTAATGGTCACTTATGAACAAATAATGCGGAATTAAAACTAAGTTGACCAAATTAACTTCTTTTAATTGAACACTTATGTATAACGCAAGAGTGTTACCGAATTCCCCTTGCGAGGCTCTGGACAAACTCCTCTAGATTCCCCTTGAATGGGTTGAGGTGCCGCGTTGGCTCTCTTGGTTGAATACTAGTGTTAATAACAATCCCAAGTAAGTATAGCAATAATGAGCACAAAAGTATATCATGCATATAAGAGATAAAGACTATAAAGTAATGCAAGATATAAGTGAGACAAAAAGAGTAAGAGAGCAAGAGTGAGCAATCGCAAACACAAAGGGTTTGTTTCGAGGTTCGAGCACACTTGCTCTACATCCCCGCCTTCGACACACGAAGGATTTCCACTATGCAAGATCCCACCGGATCTCTCCTCGGTGCCGCAACACCTACAAGCCCTCGGACTCTCTAGTCCCTTACACAACACAAGCCCACCGGCTCGTCGAGGCCGCACCTCAAGCTACAAGTCCTCACTAGGACCCAACAACACCAAGTCCTCACTAGGACCCTCAATCAAACCGCGAACACAACCATCCGCCTTCTCAAAGAATAAGAAATGATCTCTTGGTGATCTAAACACTTGATCACCAATTACAAACTCTCACTACAACTCTCCTATAGGATAGATATAACAATGGATGCTCAAGTGTAGTGTGAGAAATCAAGGAAAAGAACTATGGTGAAAAACTCAAGAAATCACTTTTATCACTCTTGATAAATTCTTCCTATTTGATTGGAAGTATTTGCTCTCAAATATGTGGAGAGAAAACTTTCTGAAAAGAATGGGAAAAACTGGACAAAAGCTCTCCTAAAATCTTGGCTCAAAACAATGACAAAACCCCTTTTATAGAGGCCAGAAAAATCTGACCGTTGGGCTCTGTCAGAGCTACCGGTCGACCGGTCCGGTCGACCGGCAACGGTCAAAAATCCGACCGTTGCAGCCTCCGGTCGACCGGCCCGGTCGACCGCGCAACTGGAGAAGAGAGAAAACTCTCTGTCGGTCGACGGCCCGGTCGACCGATAATTCCCGAGAGCAAAACTCTCTTAAGCGGTCGACCGGTCCGGTCGACCGTCCTCCAGTGCACACAGGCGTGCACGCTGTGCACGTCCGGTCGACCGTCCCGGTCGACCGGCCTCTGTCAGTTCTGAAAAATCAGAACTGCCAGAACCTGAAAATTTGGGATTTAAGGATAGGTCTTTTGGCTTAATAAAAATCCCATAAATACTTAGTAATTCTACAAAAATAGTTTTATGATATAGAAACATGCTTGCACAAAATCAAGGCATGTTATTGAAGATTTGACTATTTTTGTAACTTGGAAATATTGGCTCATAATAAAAACTGTTTTTCTAAAACAACATGTTTTTCCAAATTTCCATCAAATACAAAAACAAGATACACTTTAAAGCATAGTGTGTGTGGATATGATCCACTACACAATCAAGATGACATATCTAGTTTTTGACATAAAGCACTAAACTTGGTTTTGAAATATCAACATGTTTTTCCAAACTTTCATCAAATACAAAAACAAGATATACTCTAAAAGCATAGTGTGTATGGATATGATCCACTACACAATCAAGATGAAATATCTAGTTTTTGACAATAGGCTCTAAGCATGGTTTTGGATATAAGATATGTAAACTATGAAATACCAAAAACCAAATTGTATTTTATCACAAATAAAAATCTTTTCTTAACTAGGAAAATCTTTTATGAAAATCATTCTATCAAGAGTGTGTGTGTGATATAGACTTGAGCAATCCACCAACTATTCTATCCTTTACATTTTTATCTAAAACAAATAAAAATCTTATACCTAGACACAAGTCTTCATCCTCTTGAAGTCTTCACTTGAAGGCTTCTCATTTTCTTGACTTGGTCCACATGCAATCCACCGAGCTCATCTCTAGATGTGTTCTTGATGCATAGGCTCGTGAATCAACCGGTGCTAGCTTCCAACTTGTCTTTAAATCCTTTGTTGAAGCTCCACACCTACTAAGATCTTGATAAGGAATCTGTCACTAATTAAACACAAGATCATTAGTAATCATAACTTCATGAGTTGATCATCATCAAAACTAGGGTGATAGGCCTTTGGGCCAACAATCTCCCCCTTTTTGATGATGACAAAACTCATGACGTTATATATGCATGGATTAAAGTAAAGCTTCAAAGAAGCTCCCCCTTAACTCATGCATACAAAATAAATAATAAATATGATCATGAAGCACATGAATATGGATGCAAATATGGAGATGCAACAAGCATAAATCAAAATCTTTTTACTCCTATTTGCATAAATCAAAACACATATGCATAAATACAAATCTTAATTCCCCTTAAGTAAGAAGGACAAATACTTCTCCCCCTTAAGCAAGGAAATCATGCATATATATCAAAAAACAAAAACACAAATACTTCTCCCCTTTTTGTCAATCATCAACAAAGGGTTCAAAGTAAAATCAAATCAACAAATTTTCTCCCCCTTTATGTCAAAATAAGGAAGTCAAGGAGGGGCAATACAAATCAAAAATTTTGAATTTTTCTCATCAAAACAAAATCATTAATTCTATTTTATCAAAACAAATTTTGAATTTCTCTTTGATATCAAATAAAAAATATTGATACCATTTTAAAATCTAATGCATAAGCTTGAAAAATAAGATTTGAATTAAGCTTAGCATTAACAACACATGAAGAATTCGAACTAGTTAAATGAGAGTGTTTAACAACTAGTACAAAATCCTTCTATCAAGGAATAAATCTAAGGATTTTCATGAAATAGCAATGAAACACAAAACACTCAAACACTCTAATCTATAAAGTCCAAATAGTTTCAAAAGAAGTGAGTGTACTAATGTTATGTGAAACATGGCATCAAGAAAATGGCAATAAGGTACAATATTCCTTAGAAAATCATAAACATCAAAATTATCTCACAATTTTTTTATTAAATCATTGAAAACAAAATCTATATGTCAAGATATATGTATGTTTTGACAATACATGAATATACATACATATCTCTTAAACTCAAGTGAGTCTATATGAATGGATTTGCATTGAAGGCAAAAGACTCAAGAGTTATACATGTATATTTTAAGGTTTGGCAAAACACACATATACATGAAATAAAAGGCACATGATCATAAATCAAATCCAAAAGGTGAACATAAGTTTAAATATGTATGAATCATCAAAACTAAGCAATACAAGTACATTTCAAGGGTTCAAATAAGCATTTAAGCACACTTACTAATAGATCTTTTTGAGGCCCATGATATGTTCAAGTATAAATCCTAGTGTTGACAAAAACTAACATATAAACTAATATTCAAATCATGAAGCATTAAATTTAAGAAAAATAGAATCATGTGACAATCTCAAAAACTATTTGAAGAATACATAACTAGTATAAATGTTTTTGAAAACTAGTTAAAGATCCTTCAAATATGTCAAATCATATGTTTTTCATGAATGAGACTAAGTACATAAAAATCCAAGCACTCATAGTCCATAAAGCTCATAAATATATTTTTGAATAAAAGATGAGTGTTCAAAGGTTATGTAAATAGTATTTTCATGAAAATAGAAAGTGAAGCATGAATCTCATGAAAATCTTATTTTTCATCTTAAAACAATCATATATATTTTCATAAAGCAATACTAAATACACAAAGATTTAATCACTCATGGTCTATAAAGCTCAAAATATTTTGTATCATAAAGATGAGTGTTCAAAAGATCATGTAAATAGTATTTTTTATGAAAGTAGTCATTCAAGCTCCAAAAGATCATAAATCACATTACACATGTTTTAATCTTTAATACAAATCAAAAACATGAAAAATAATTTTTTTATTATTATTTATTTAAAATACTAATCTTCATGGTATATGTATGATTTATCCAATTCTAACAATATGCATACATATCCCAAATCTAAAAGAGTCCAATATATATTGCATGAAGGCAAATGACTCAAGGGTATACATGTATATTTATTAGATTTGAATTAAACACACATATACATGAAGTAAAATTAAAGATAGGCATAACAAGTATAAATGACCGAATCATCAAAACTAGCCTATACACATGCATATAGTGGATACAAGTGAGCATGAAGTTCAACTATATATATGAGTCAATTGTATTCACTATTTGTATATGTATAAATGTAAGTTTGATACATTCTACATCTAAGCATGTAATTACCACATGAAGCACATAAAATCTTAAAATATGAACATGCTATGACTATTATGAATGAACAAGCATGTACATAAATGAAATAGGAGTTTAGAAATTGTTACCAACTCCAAAGCTCCTAGCATGGTGGTTGATCCACCAAAGCTCCTTGATAGCGATGCAACCAAAAAGTATGTCCATCATGTCCAAGTGCATCCACTACCAAGGTACCATCCCTCTCACGTTTTGAGAGAGCCCTCACCTACATCACAAGCAGAAAGTGGGGGTTTGGTACCCATTTTCTTGAGTCCTTTGGGGTTAGCTTTATTATAAGGAACCCAAAATCCTTTAGACATAGCAAAATATAAGTTATGCTTCTTATCAAAACAATATTTGCTAAATGGCCTTTGCGACCACAATGTGTACAAGTGTACACCCTATCATGATGCTTATGAGTGTGATTGTGATCGTGATGTGCAACATAAGCATGAGCATGATGTGTATGTGCATGAGCATGGGGAACTTGTTTCTTTTGAAACAAAGATTCCAACTTAGAATGATTGAATGCACATGTGCTCAAATTAGAGCTCAAATTTTCTATCTTATTTTTCAAATTCTTAATCTCATTAGTTGTGGCATGTAAAGCATGGTGAGATAAAGAATCATTTTTTTTCTTTTGAAAAACATTATCCTTTTCTTTTTCAACAAATTTTCTTTTTAAAGATTTATTTTCTTGAAAAACGATTTCCTTTTGTTTTTCCACCAAATCAATCTTATCCTTCAAAATAGTGTTCCCTTCACATAAATCATTTAATTTTGAAAATAAGGAAACATCTCATTTTTCAAAACTTTATTTTCTTTTTCTAAACATGCAAGTTTATTTCTAAAAGAATCATTTTCTACATGCATGCAAGCAATATCCTTTTTCAAATTTTATTTTCCTTTTTAATTATGTCATATCTCTCAAGCAATAATTGGCAAAATGAATTTAGCTCATCATATGACATAGTAGCATCCTCATCCTTGGATTCGGAAGTTACCTCAAGGGGGTTATCCCCTTGGACCATGTAGCACTTGTTGGAGGTGTCGCTTCCAACATCCGAATCGCTCCTGGCATAATATAGATCCTTTTCGCCAAGGGAGGTGATGATGTTCCAAGCTACAAAAGCCGATTCAATGTTAGAAACCCTAGATAAATAATCATCATTTAGGGTACATTTAAGAGCATGAAGGGCTTTTGCATTAGCCTCAATGTACTTGCTATTTGAACAATAATCATTATTAGTAGTAGCAAGATAAGCATGAATTCCTAAGGCCTTGAGGTACAATGACATCTTAACCTTCCAAGTTTGGATGTTAAGAATATCAAAGGTGGGTGGTGACATGAAGTCCATGGTGAGGTGTGTGTGTATAAAAATATTGTGATTAGCCCAAATTAGGATCTTTAACTCTAGGTTGTTAGACCAATATCAAGAGCACTTGGCTCTGATACCACTTTATATATGTTTGTACTTGAACGCTCATTTGTAATCACTTGATGTATTAGTATAGTCTAGTTTTGATGATTCTTGCATTTGACTTGTATTCATCATTTACATATTTTGTTTTTAACTTCATGTATATGTCCATCTTGTCCAAACTATCATTTATACATATACATCCTTGAGCCACGTGCCTTCATGCATAAACTTTTGTGGACTCATTGTGTTTAGGATACGTATGTATACTTTAGTTTGTACATGACATACATATGCCTTGAAGTTTAAATCATTTGGATGAATTTCATGTTTGCTAGGTGATTTCACATTTATGATAAATTTCATGTTTTTAAGATGATTTCAATTGGTGATTTCACATCTGAGATGAATTTCATGTTTTCAATATTGAGCTTGATTGTCCATTTTCATGTTGATGTGTTTCTCACAACACTTGTACACTCACCTTATTAATGTTTTCTCATGATTTAGTTTTCATGAGTACAAATTGTACTATATGGATTTTGAGTGTCTTAGTGCCATGTGGTTTACATGTGTATTCATGAAAAATATTTTTGTTATTCCTTATTTGAAGGATCTCGTACTAGTTGATTCATATAACTAGTTGTGATATTCTTCCTTGGTAGTAGTTTTCAAACATACTATATTTGTAAACCTATTTTTGAAAACCCCTACCATCTACGGGTGGTTGGATGGGAGATCATGCTCATGTATGCTTTATAGTGAAAATCATAGTAAACTTGAACATGAAATGGGTGGTAGGTTATATGAGATATACACTTAATCTTATTGTTGTTTCAATTGGTATCATTGAATTCTTTCAATTGGTATCAATCTTGACATTTCTTGTGTACTCATATATTTTATGTATGTATGCTTGCATTTCAAAGAATATCAATTTCAATTGATATCTAATTTTCATACATATATATATGTTTTATTTGTGCTTATTATATCCCTATATCTTTAAGCACAAGTTTTTGTTGATGATAAGCTTGAGATTCAACTTTGTTTCAATTGATTTAGTTTTCAATTGGTATCTTAATTCGAGCCTTATCATAGTTTTTATTGGTATTTCATAAAGGGGGACAAAAGCTTGTATTTCATCTTTTAATTGGTATTTTATATTCTACTCCCTTACTTTATGATAGAGAATAATAATTTCAATTGGCAATAATTTCTATTGGTATCAAAATCTAATTTGTTTATATGCTTAAATCACTTTGGTATTAAAGATCTATGTTTGATTTCAATGGTATTAAAGATCTATGTTTTATCATCATTTATGTTTAGAAATTCAAATTTTGTTATGTTTAATTTCAATTGATATCAAGATTGTTTATTTACAACTGGTATGTTGTTTGTTTACTTATCAATTGGTCTCAAGATTTTTGTTTTTCAAATTGGTATAGTTTCACTTTTTAAATTGGTATCAATATGCACTTCCTTGACACATTTTTTTAATTGGTATCATATTTGAGTTTAGACAAAAAGGGGGAGAGCATCCCTTGATTGATTCCTTGTTTTTGAATATAAAAAGAATATGTTTTTATTAGTTTTGTAAATAAGGGGGAGAAGAATTTTTTTAATCGGTATATGTTTTTATTAGTTTTGTTTTTAACCCCTTTGTTGATGATTGACAAAAAGGGGGAGAAGAATTTGAGTTTATATGCATGTTTTATGTTTTTATGTGTTTTATATTAAGTTCAATTGGTATCAAAAGCATTATTTAAAGAACATGTTTAGTTTTGGTATCAAGAGCTTGTAAAAGAGATCATTAGATCATTAGTTTTGTTTTGCATATATTGAGTTTAATTGGTATCTAGAGCATGTTTATTTGCTTAGTTTAATTGGTATCAAGAGCATGTTTATTTGTTTTTGCTAATTGGTATCTAGAACATGTTTATTTGTTTTTGAAAATTTCATGGTATCTTCCATTGGTTTCTAGAGCCATTTATTGTTTCATGTTTTATAATTTCATTGGTATCTAGAGCCATTTACTAGTTGTTTATCCTATGCATGAGTTAAGGGGAGCTTCTTTGAAGCTTAACTTTAATCCATGCATATATAACTCCATGAGTTTTGTCATCATCAAAAAGGGGGAGATTGTTGGCCAAAAGGTCTTCCACTCTAGTTTTGATGATGATTAACTCATGTAGTTATGTGTACTAATAATCTTGTGATTTTAGTTTCAGATCATTAATCAAGTTATTAGTTGGTGATTAGCTTCAACAAGATGATTGGAAGCTTTCACATGTTGATTCAAGAGCCCGAGCGTCAAAGATCATATATAGCACTTGCTCGGTGGATCATGGAGTTTTGGATCGAGTCGGCTTGGAGTTTGAGCTCTACAAGAAGACATCGGTACCATAGTTTAGTTTTGTGTTTAGATCCAAATTGTAAAGATTAGAATAGTATGATATGCTCAAGTTCACAACACACACGTTTCATGATTTGGTTTTCGGTTTTTGGTTTAACCGATCTTGGTTTGCATGAATAGATATTATATCAAAACAAGTTTACATGGTTTAATGTATATTAGATTTGTTCTATATACATGCATGCTTCAACTACTTAGACAAACTTACTTTGATATACCTATTTCATGTGTTTTATGTTTTGTGTTTTAACAAAACTTATTTTTGGAATTAAAGTCAAAAACTATGATATAATATATATATGTATGTTTCATGTATATTGGATTTCTATCCATATGCATCAAGCTTCAAAGTGTTTAAATATCATGTTTTTGTATTTGGAAGAGTTTTGAACAAAACGTATTTTCTATTCAAAATCCAAGTTTTAGAAAATACAGTTTTTGGTTTTTGGTAAAAATGATAAGACACAAAAATAGTTCATAGTGATTGATATTTGAGCTAAACTTTTTACCACATGTTTGTATATCCATGCAAAATGATAAAACTATTTTTGGTGATTTTTAGGAGTGTTAAAAGATTTTTCAAAATATTTTTAAACTGTTTTTCTGACCCAGTTTTCTGTTCCAGGCTTCAACCAGTCGACTAGTCTTCTGACAAGTCGACTTGGGATGAAGTCGGTCGACCGGGTCGGTCGACCGACGTGCACAGATCTGTGCACGTTTGGAAGACACGGGACGGTCGACCGTCAGGGTCGACCGGGTCTGAGAGCAGAGCTCTCTGTTTGTTTGGGTCGACCGGGACGGTCGACCGGTAACTGCCAACGGGCAAAATTTGACCGTTGGACGGTCGACCGGACCGGTCGACCGACAGTGTATTTTTGGCATTTTCTGCTGCCAACGGCTATATTTTTCTGGGGTCTATAAATACCCCATTTGTGAGAGTTTTTCTCTAAGAATTTTTTGTGCGAATTTTTCCCTACTCTCTGGTGTTTTCACAGCAATCAAAAGAAGTTTTTGAACTCATATTGAACAATCTATTTGGAGTTTTTGCTAGGGTTTGGAAAACCAAAGAAAAGGGTTTTGGGAAAAGAGTTTTGATTCATCATCTATATCTTGGTTTCAGTTTTTCCCAAGGATTTTTCTTTGTGATTTTGATTTCCATTCCATTGGTTTTCTCCACACTTGAGCTAAAATCTACTATCTCTTCTATAGGATCTTTGTGTGGGAGAAAGAGATTGTTTGTGGTTGTTTGATAGACTACCAAGTTAAAAACCCAATCTTCGCTTGGCTTTGTGCCTTGAGTTGTATCCCTCAAGTTGTGAAGTGATCCTTGTTTGCTTTGTGCTAATCCCTCAAGTTGTGAGGTGATTGTTTTGTGGGATTGGAGCTTGCCTCAAGGAGGAGGTTGTGGTTGTAAAGAGAGGAGTTGGGTACTCCTTGTGAGAGTTCTTTGAGGACTAGCTAGTGGATTAGAAATCCTTCGTGTGTCGAAGGCGGGGATGTAGAGCTGGGTGCTCGAACCTCGTAACATATCTTGTTGTTTGCGCTTGATCCGTTGACTCTCTCTCTATCTCTCTCTTTACTTTGTGCCTTGCAACTATTCATATTTGTGCATTCATAATTGCTTGGCTTGGTTGTGTGTGCATCACTTGTTGATTGCACTTGAGTGTATTGCATTAAGTTTTTAAATTCCGCATTGAGTTCATAGATTAGCTATATCACCTATTCACCCCCCTCTAGGTGATTTTCACTACACACACCAAGCATGTTCACACCCCACACTCACATCATGTTTTAATGATCATATTTGAGCTCGAAAATCTAACATCATAGGATCTAAGAAAATTTGGGTACCAAAATTAACCTATTCGTTACTTAATGTAGATACACATCAAGGCTCCAAGACATAGGGAGCGGTGGTATCTTGATAGCGGTTGCTCAAGGTATATGATTTGGGATATCAATAATTTTGCACTCCTATCTAGATACCATGAAGGTGGCACCGTCACCTTCGAAGATAATTCCAAAGGAAAAATTATCGGTATAGGTAATATTAAAATTGGCTCATCTACCTTAATCGAAAATGTTATTTTAGTTGATGGTTTCAAGCATAACCTCTTGAGTATTAGTCAACTTTGTGATAGAGGTTTCAAAGTGATTTTTAATGATTTAGCTTACAAAGTTTTAGATAGACAAACCAATGCATGTGTACTTTCTGATTTTCATGAAAATAATATGTGCATGATTGATATGTCAAATTTACAATGCAATGCTACAAGTTTAAATGCCTTTAATGAAAACGCTTAGTTATGGCAAAGGAGACTAGGCCATGTTTCATTGGACCATCTATTTAGAATCAACAATAAGCAAGTGGTGAAAGATATTCCGTGTTTGAAATTTGAAAAAGACCGCATTTGCGATGCGTGCCAACTTTACAAACAAACCAAGTCCTATTTCAAAACAATAAAGGATATCATAACATCAAGACCTTTGGAGTTAAGTCACATGGATTTGTTTGGTCCAACTAAAACCAAATGTCTAAGTGAAAATTATTTTGTCATTGTTTTGGTTGATGATTTTGCTCATTTCACATGGGTTTTGTTTTTAGAACACGAAGATTAAGCTTTTTCACATTTTCAAGTGTTTAGAAAAAGAGATGAAAAAGAAAAAAGATTTTCTAATTTTACGCGTAAGAAGTGATAGAGGTGGTGAATTTATTAACTATTCCTTCATCACTTATTATGAAGAACATGAAATCAAATATGAACTATCATGACCTAAAACTCCATAACAAAATGGAGTCGTTGAAAGAAAAAATCGTACTCTTCAAAAAAAATGGCTAGAACAATGATAAATGAATACGGACTCCCTCAATACTTATGGGCGGCGGCCATAAACACATCATGTTACATCTCAAATAGAATTTATTTCTATAAAAATACTTTTAAAACTTCATTTGAAATTTACTATTTAAGAAAAACCTAATATTTCTTATTTTAAATTTTTTGGTTATAAATGCTTTATTTTAAAAACTAAAGATAATTTAGGAAAATTTGACGCCAAATCTTATGAAGCCATATTTGTTGGGTATATAAATATTAGTAAAGCCTATAGAGTTTTCAATAGAACTATTTTGACTATTGAAGAATCTATATATGTCAAGTTTGAGGAATCTAATGCGTTTGTGAAGAATATTGTAGAGATTGATTCCTTAGGTGAAGACATGGAGAAGATATTCTTAAAAGACTTGCCTATAGAAGAAGAACAACCAAAGATTGATGAATAAGGTGAAGTTCAAGAGATTGAAGTGGAGCCAACACAACCACTTCTAAAGGATTGGAGATTTGCTACAAATCATCCCAAGGACCTCATCATAGGTGATGTATCCAGGGGGTAACTACTCGATCCAAACTCCATGATTTATGCCGGTATTTTACTTTTATTTCACATATTGAGCCCAAAAATATTCTCGAAGTCGAGGCCAATTCATATTGATTGCTTGCAATGCGAGAAGAGATCAATCAATTTGAGCACAATCAAGTTTGGCATCTTATTCCTAGACCCATGATAGACCAACTATTGGTAGTAAATGGATTTTTAGGAATAAGTTGGACAAGTCTGGTAATGTTATTAGAAATAAAGCTAGGTTAGTGGCCCAAGATTATACCCAAATTGAAGGTATTGATTTTGAGGAAACCTTTGCACTCGCAGCACGACTTGAAGCCATACGATGACACTTGCCTTTGCTTCTTTTAAAGATTTTAAACTTTTAAAATGGATGTCAAAAGTGCATTTTTAAATGGTTTTATAGAAGAGAAAGTGTATGTTGAACAACCCCCGGTTTGTTGATCTTACACATCTAGATTTTGTTTACAAACTTGATAAAGCTTTATATGGTTTAAAATAAGCTCCAAGAGCTTGGTATGAAAGGCTTTCAACTTTTCTAATTTCAAATAATTTTGTTAAGGTTAAAGGAGACACCACCTTGTTTACAAAGCATGTAGATATGATATCCTAATTGTTCAAATTTTATATTGATGATATTATCTTTGGATGCACTAATGAAAAACTTTGTAAAGAATTTGAATCATGCATGAAGAACGAGTTTGGGATGTCTATGATGGGAGAGCTAAACTACTTTCTTGGACTCCAAATCAAGTAAAGGAGTGATGGGATCTTCATCAATCAAGCCAAGTACACAAGATAACTCATCAAGAGATTTGGACTTGAATATGAAAACTAAGCAACACTCCCATGGCCACTGCTACAAAGCTTGAAAAGGATGAACAAGGTATAAATATAGACATTAAACTTTATAAAATCATAATTGGTAGTTTACTTTATTTGACAGCTAATAGGCAGGATATTATGTTTAGTGTATGTCTATGTGCTAGATTTCAATCATGTCCTAAAGAGTCTCACTTAATTATAGTAAAATGCATTATAAGATATCTTAAGGGCACTATTAGAATGGGCTTATCGGACAATTTTTCATGACGAGTTATTCGGATGTCGACTATGCCGGTTGTAGAGTGGATAGGAAGAGTACTAGCGGTACTTGTCAATTTCTAGAAAATTACCTTATTTCGTGATCTTCCAAAAAATAAAATTCCGCAGCCCTCTCAACCGCCGAGGCGGAGTATGTTGCGGCCGGGGCTTATTGTTCACAAGTCTTTTGGATGAAATGTACTCTCCTTGACTATGATTTGCATTATGATTATATTAAAATATTTTTATATAATACTAGCACCATTCATATGACCAAAAATGTAAATTAACATAGCAAGACCAAATGCATAGATATTCGATACTATGAGAAAGGCGATATTAAAATTGATTATATTTTCACTGATTTTCAACTTGCGGACATTTTTACTAAACCACTAGATTATAATAGATTTTTATTCATGTGTGGTGAGTTAAATATTTGTATTATGGATTCATAAGTTTTTGAAATTGTTTCCTTTATACATGTATTCTTATAAATATCTCTTTCATGCTGATGTCTTTTCTCTTTTTGATGTATGACAAAAAGGGGAGAGATATTTGAGTTATTTAGTTGTTTTGATATTCTATATTCATTTCCATGTTGATATGCCATGATTCAATGTTTTCTTCCTTCCATATTGTATTTGGAGGAAGGAGGATTGGAAGGATGGTAGGCTATATATGCATATTATTCTATATTGGTATCATCTTTATATATGCATTTATGTGTGACTTGATTATATTGTCAAATCCATTTAAAGTCATAATATTTTTCTGTACTTTATAGATAGCAAAACTTGAGGGGGAGCTTTTTCAAGCTCTTTCCTATCTTTTATTTTAAATAACTCATATGTTTTGTCATCATCAAAAAGGGAAAGATCGTTGGCCCAAGGTTACAATCGCCCAATTTATGGTCTTGATGTTAACAAAACATATATGGTTATTTGTACTAATCAAATTCAAGTGTTTAAGTTTATCTCAAAGTTCTAAGGATTCAAGGTGTTATCTTCCTCTAAAGGAATGTGTTGGAGACTCAAGAAGACTCAAATATGGGATCAAAGTTCAAAGCACTCAACGTCGCTAGTGGAGAAGCCTGGTTAAAGATCTTATAGTCATCTAGTGTCTTGTTAGATATTAGCTTGTTAAAGTGTAGAATATAGTAGTGATGCTCAAGAAGTTACACACGCAAAATATACGATTTCAAAAAATACAAGTTTTGGTAGTATTAGTATTTTGCATGTTTGGTTTTGATACATGTCTCATAATTTTTTCAAAATTTTATAAAAAGTTTAAAACATGTATTTCATCACCTATACATTGCTATATTACCCATAAATTAATAAAAAATATTTTAAAAATTATTTGAAATTCAAAATTAACACAAAAAACTGTTTCTGGCCAAAAAGATCGATTGCCCGGTCGATCGGTGCCCATTTCAGGCCAAAATGGTCGACCGGACGGTCGACCGGCCCTTTGGCCAGGGGCATACATGTTTTTGTACGTTGACGGTCGACGATCGGTCAACCGCTAACCCTTGCGGTCGATCAAGCGATTGACCTACTGAGAGACCCTAACTCTCGGTTAGGGTCGGTCGATTGGGTCTGGTCGACCGACAATTTAGTTTTGCATTTTAAACTACCGAGCGATTGACTGACCAGTCGACCGGAGCCAACGGCTCTTTTCAGTTGACCGGAGTTGTCGGTCGACCGGCTGGTCGACCGACATCCTGCCAGATGGTTATAACATCTAGTTTTTTAATCTGTTTTGTTTTTAGTGGATTCCAACATGCATTTTTGGTTTTCAAGTATCTAAACACACCCCAAATGACCTGGTATGTTATGAATGATATTTATTCATTGTATATATATATATATAGGTCATTGGTTTTGGTTTTAGACTAGAAAATATAGACAAGTTTACAAGTTTTCAAGTTTGTTTCAAAAGAAAAATTTTTTCTAGCCTCCAATCTTCAAGTTCTTTCTTTCCAAAGCTATTTTCAGTTAGTTTTAAAGCTCCTCTATTCTTTCTAACTGAATTTCATCTCTCACTTAACTTCTTGAGCAACACTTCATATTCTACTCTATAGGAAGTTATAAGAGAGAGTGTTTGTGATCTTGTTGGATCACCATGAACTTTGTAATCTCAATTGGCTTTGTGCTACCTCTTGTGTAGAAGGTTGAGTTGGTGGAGTTATGTACTCCCGTCTTGAGCAGATCAAGTTATAATTTCTTTGTGAAAGGTCCCTTTGTGGAAGATCCCTTAGAGGACAGTAAAATCCTTCATAGTGGTGAAGGCGGGGACGTAGAGCGGTGGCTGGAATCTCGGAATAATTCCTTTGTGTTTGCGATTGCTTGTGTCTTGCTCCCTATTGCTTTTCATTTTTCATACTTGTGTAATTGTTCATCTTGCATTTTATAATTACTTTCATTTTATCACTTTCATTATCGGTCTATACTCATCTCAGCAAGGAGGCAATTGAGAACCTCAACTCATTATCTAGAGGAATCAAAGAGGAGAAGTTCTAGAGCCATTCACGGGGAATTCGGTTTCAATTCTGTTTTGAGTGACCATTTGCATAATTCATCAGAAGTAGTTTTAAAATTGCATTTAATTAGCAAAACACCTATTCACCCCCCTCTAGGTGTATTTCAACTCCGTGCCCCTATTGTAATTTGATATCACAGTGGTTGCCAAGATTCACTTTCACTCCTGAGGACATGCTCCTTAAGAACAATTGGCATGATTGACCCCTTCACTATATGCAGGGTACATCGGCTTTGCCTACGTCGAGAGAATTTAGGTCGACCCAGCGTCAGATTTAAGCATGATCCCCAGGAGGTTGCTTGATTGAAGAAATAAAAGAGAAATTACCATGTAGCTTAGGGCTAACGTGTCGTGTCCATGAGGAGGAATGTGATGAAAGCATTTTGATGTTTTATTTTAAAAACAAAGATTTGCGCTGGTGTTTTTTAAGTTGAAAAGAGAATGGAGAGTCGAGAAGTGATTTAAAGAAAACTTGAAAACTTGGAGAGGGCTTTGGAGAAGATGATCTTTAAAATACTTTGAGAGAGATTGTGTTTGTTTGTTTTTAATAAAGAAAAATTCGGGCTCACTATTCTATTATTCAACCATGTGTTATTCCCTTGAAAGTTTAGAATGCCTCATTGAGATCATAGGCGAAGATTTAAGTCATGTAAAAAGAGATCAAGTAAAACACATAAGATAGTTTTTAAAAATTGAATTTAAGATTTGAAATTGTTCTTTAAGTTGACTATTAAACCATCAAAGCATTAAAGCAAGAATGGAATAAAAACAAGTTCTTTTTAAGATCTATTTCAAGATTTAGTTCTAACCATTTCCCATCCTCATGTGTCTTTAAGAACACTTGCTAATATGCAAGGCTTAATCTAGGCATCAATATGATTTATTCGGTTCTTTTTAATAGGGATCGATCAAGAAGAAAAACATCATAGAAGAAGAAGAATAGTGAGCCAAGAAAACCAATTTAGCTACTCATAACTATGAAAAAAAACAATGAAATGAAATAAAAACAAAGACATATCAGTAAAGTAGAGTCGAGTTTAAGCAATGGTGAATCTTCTTTGATTGTCACTTCAACAGTCAATTACACACTCTTTTCCTCTCTCTCACTTATTTCTGGACTGAACTAAAAAAAGAAAGATGAGATACAACTTCTCATAAATGATCTAACAATGATTCTAAATCCAAAAAATAAAGTAAGAAACTTAAACTAGTTTTCAGTCCTCTCTTCAGTGAATTTTCTGTAATTTATAGGAAAAAACCCAGAGGGGAGAGGAGTGAGGAGATAAGGGCAGAAAACACTCGCCTTATCTCCACTAACTGGCTGCGAAAATGCGGCTTTGGCCGCGTTTCTGCAGCCCACATCCAAGGGGAGATTAGATTTCGTTTGATTTTGTACCCTTTTGTCCGGCTGGATTTGTTGTTTGATCTCTGGTTTTGATCTGATCTTCGGTGATCCTCAAGCTAACTGATTTGGATTCATATAAATTTGAATTAACCATTTTTATTTGATGTGATCCTCCCAGATATGTGTTGATCTTCAACTGGAATCATCTCTATCCTCTTGAATATTTATCACTTCTTTAATTAAGATTTAAATCAGAATTAAAGTAGGCTTTTAGGCTCATTTCTTTTCCACCTCCATTAGTAATGGCCCTGCACAATATTAAAGAAAAATAAGACTAAATAACAGGATTTATTAGATAATAAATATGGGAATGTGACAGTATATATGCAATATCGGTGACTAATCACACCCCCACACTTATCTTTTGCTCACCCTCGAACAAAACATCAGAACTAATCCTAAAAAATTATTGGACCACTTTCGCAGGTCACTTGATTGCATTGAGCAAGTGCAACAAGTTGTTAAAACTCTAGATTACCCATAGAGGATGAGTCTTGTCTCATGACAGTTTTCAGTGGATTACACCCACAAATCTATAAAAAAAGAAAAAAGTGTTAGTATTTTGAAAAGTATTTTGAAAAGAGAGAAAGTATTTGAAGTATTATTGTAAGAGTTCAAGTAATATATATGTTATAGGAAAATTAAGCTTTTTATTCCTAAACTTAGCCTCTATTCAAAAGTTTGTTATCAATCAAAGTAAGGAGTCAAATTGTATTTTTCATCTAATCTATTATTTTACCCTAAGTCATATGCACCTTCGTGACCGTAAAATTTTTACTAAAGGTTCTTTAAGTCTAACTCTTATGCCTTATTTATTTATTTATTTTTGGTGGTGGTTGTTTTTTAGTTCTATTAGGCTTTCTAATCTGCTCATGTAATGAGTTTTTAGTCGGTGATACCCAAACCGGACGGTCTTAGGGCATCGGGTGAGAAGACATCCCAAAGACTTAAAGACTCGAGCAAACAATGCCACAAAACTAAGGATTTTATGTATAAGATGTACCACTTTTAGGCGTGAATACTTATGCTTTATGAGGCACAAATACCCAGCTTAATCGGAGGATTTTATATATATATATTATATATATAATATATATATATATATATATATATATATATATATATATATATTTCAAAATTATCTAATAATCTTTGCATAAATACTAAGGCTTTCTTAGGCCTAAGCACTTAGCTAATAAATAATTAGATTTGTTTATTTTTCATATATATACACATATATATATTTATTTATTTATTTTTATAAGGCATAAGAATCTTTGTTTTTGAACCTTAAGTGTATATGTGTATAAAGTCTGCATATTTTATCAAGGTAAAGATTAAGACTAAATTACTTTTTCAAATTTTCTTCATAACCCTAGAAATCAAATAAATAATCTTATTTTGACCAAGCAAAAGAAATCCTAATTATTATTCTCCTATTCCTTAAAATTGACTTAATTTCTTACAAAAAATAAGTTAAAATAATGTTCTTTTTCCAAAAGTTTTTTTCTTTGCTTTTTTCTTTTTTTTCTTTTTTTTTTCTTTTTTAGTTATATTAGTCATGTTAGAGTCCTCCCCCACATTTGTCTCATGCATTGTCCTCAATGTATGGCTGTAATGCATGATGCATGAAATAAAGTTAAAAAGAGGTGCATAATAAAAAAAATATAATATACAAAAATATGTACAACATGATGTTTCTCACACACCTAGATCTTTTTAGGTCTCATCCCTCTAACTCTCTTTCCATCATTCCAATGAGTTCTCTTTATAGGACACAGTGGGGATACCAATCTTTTTGTCATTTTAGCTCTCTTACTCTCCAGTCTCACCTTCCTTAAGCTTTTCTTCCTCCTATATCTATATCCATTGTTCAAAAATTGATCATCATCACACCTCTCAGTTGGAACTTCCTCACTATGATTGCCTAAGAATTCTAACTCAGTTCTATACATCTCCTCAAAACTTAAATCAACACTTTCCCTTGGAGGTCTGTAATTAACCAAAATGTCCCTAATCGGTTCATCCAAACACTTGAATTCTTCTTTAAAGAGGTTAGGTCAATCAGAGGTTCTTGAATTATATTTTCATGCGATATATCATTGATTGACTCATCAAAAGTAAAGACACTCAAATCAAATTTCCCATTTTTAAGGGGGACTCTAAATTAGGATCTCCAATATATGTCTTCTCATTAATATATCTGCACTCATCCTTAAATAATTCATCAGAAATAGAGACTCATTCTCTATACCTTCTCTTTCTTCTTCACAATTGTTCTCAATGAAGTTTATCTCAAACGTTTGGTCTCTTATTTTATGAGATTGTTTTTCTAGGTTGAAGACATTGACCTCTTTAGTCATGTCTCCAAAGGTTAACCTCATGGATTCGTTCCTATAGTTGATGATCGCATTTGCAGATTCAAGGAACGAACGTCCTAAGATAACAGGAGTTTGAGACCTAAGATTGGATATAGGTTGTGTCTCAAGAACAATGAATTCAACGGGGTAGATAAACTCCCCGACCCGAATAAGGACGTCATTAATTTCCCCTTTGGGAATTTTCACTGACTGGTCAGCCAGTTAGATGGTGACTCGGGTTGGATTAAGCAGCTCACCCAACCTGAGTTGTTGATAAACTGAGAAAGGGAGCAAGTTGATACTTGTTCCCAAGTAAAGTAGTGCCCGACTAATTTTGGCTTGTCCTATTGTGAAAGCAATGGTAGGACAACTGGGATCCTTGTACTTGACAGGGATCGGACCCGACAGTAGCTCACTAATGTTAGTGGCTAGGAAGACCTTTTTTGGTATATTAGTCTTTCTCTTCTTGGTGCACGTGTCTTTAAGAAATTTTGCATATGACGGGACTTATTGAATTGCATAAAGAAGAGGCATGTTTATCTTAACTTGATTGAAAATCTCAATTATCTTATCCATGTGTGCATTTTGCTTATTGTTCTTCAGCCTATTAGGAAATGGTACTATTGGCTTGTGCACCTGACTGGTTGACTTATCTTTTTTAGATTCGTCAGATTTAGAAAAATTGGGCCTAGATGAGGTGGACACTTGCGCGTGGTTGTGCTGAATGGGATTGGATGGCGTTGACACTTGGTTATCAGCTTTCTTTCCCGATCTCAATGTATGAACAACATTACATTGATTCGACAGTTGATCCTTAGCCAAATGTGCTTGGTAGGAATTCCTAGGATTCGTTACTGGTTGACTAGGCAAACTACCTTTTAGCCTCTCATTCTGTGAGTTAGCTAGTTAGCTCATTTGAACATCTAACCTCGTTATGGCTTGTGTATGGCTGTTCTGTAATGTTTGAATGAGAGACTCTTGGTTTTTCATGCACCTTTCCATGTTCTTCTCAAAATCAGTTATTCTCTTCTCAAATGAAGGATTTTGAAAGGAAGATTGTAAAGCTTGGTTGGGAAAGTTCTGTTGATAATTAGAAAAATTGGGTTGATGGTTGGAAGAATTGTGATGGTAATTTAAAAAATTAGGCTGATGATTGGAATGTTGGGAGTGGTTTGAATGGTTTGACCTTGAGTGATCATTGTTATTTTGGCTCCATGAGAAATTTGGGTGATTTTTCTAGCCAAGATTGTACGTTGGTGCGTAGGGATTATTTTTGGGTCTTGAAAAGGCAGCATTCATCGGTTCAGGAAATTGTTGTTGAGCTTGAACACTCCTCAAACATATGATTCATGGCTTGATAGTAAGTACAGTCCGAAGTTGGAAGTTAGTTTGGGCTGACTTGGTTGACTGGAACTGCTTTCTTAGTGTTAAAAGCTTCTAGTCTTCTCTCTATATTTGATATTCTAGCCTCGACAGCTATAAATGATTCGATTGAATGGAGACCTCTTTTTGAAGAGATGGAGTTTGAATTCTTAGAGTTTTCATTAGCCGGTTGATTGAGGTCTTTTACCTGCATATAAATACAGAATTTTAGAACTTAAGAATAAAGAGTGCAAGGTGCTCAATTCTACCGCTATAGCAAGTGGCTATGCGGGTCGTGATCCACAAGGAGGGACTAACGATGGAAGCTTTTTAGTAAGTTCTTTTTTATGCTACAAAGAATGGTTAAAGTTCTTCTTTTAGTTCTTAAAAAGAAAATGAAAAAGAGTTATAGTTAAGTTAAGAAGAAAGTGATAGATAGATAAGGGTGGAGAAAATGGAAGTGGATATGTACAAAGAAGTGAAAAAGAGTGAAAGAAATTTGGAAGATTGTGGTGTTAGTAATTTACACTAAAATTAAAAGAAAAGAAAACCTAAAAGAAAAACTTACCTCCTCTGATTGATGACTTACCTAGAAACCTTGCATGTTTCACCTTGCTTCGGAGGCGATCAACGCATAATTTATAAGATCGAGCTCAGTCCCCATTCGCATTACATCATCAAGACGAACAAGAATGAAATGATACGGAATCTTGAGGAGGAGAACATCATCATGAAATATCGGTGGCACTCACACAAACATGGCTATACTGATGCTTCTATATTCACTTGGATACTCATCAAAACTTAAAGAGGAAAAGTAGAAAGAAGAAGAAGAAAACAAAAGTAAAGACGAACATAAAAAAAAATACCTTTTATTGCTCGCAGAAACGATGGAAGAAAGGAGGAGGGTACATCGGTGTCACTCTCAACATAAGCCTCTCTCTTATTTACATGAATCTCAATCTAACCTACGCTTACAAAGAAATAAAAATTACATAAAAAGAAAATAAAAACCTACACTAAAAAGAATGAAAAACCGGCCTAAAATCTATCTCTGCTTGGTCGTCTTTTTGCCTTTGAGATTGTAGGTATTTATAGGAGAAATGCAGAGGTTAGAGGAGTATGAAGATAGAAAAAGCTGGATATTTCTGAATTTGAATCCCCCTTATCTCCAAACTTGATTTGATGTGGATATTCAGTTCTGATTTGCAGCTTGTTGACGTGTTGATTACTGAATATCACTTATCAAATGATAGAATTAGAAATAGTGATCAACATACGAGTTATAGCCCTTTAAATCTTCTTTCTAGATCATCTTGAATCATCAATTTGAGATTCGGTAGCGAAAGTTATAATTCAAATACTAAAATATATCCGACAGAATTCTAGTCAAACTTGCTTCATCTCATCCGTTGATCTCTCTTTCCATCTATCCCTCTGTATTTGATATTATCCTCGGTTGATCTTTAACTAACCAAAATGGATTTATAGAAATTTGAATTTTACCGATTTTCATTTGGTGTTATCTTTCTGATTTGCTCTGATCTTCAGCTGAACATTTGTCCCAATCCTTGATTTGTTCTAACAAGATCTGGGATCATCCTCAGCTAATCAAATAGATCCAGTTAAATCTGATTTTAACTGATATTTATTTGGTTTAATTTTCTTTCTCTTCATTATTATCTTCTACAAAATAGACATTTAAGACAAAGAAATTAGCAGATTTATTACACGATAAATGTAGGAGTGTAATGAAAAGAATGCAAGAGTACGATCACACCTCCACGCCTATCTTTTGCTCGTCCTCGAGCAAAACAACAAAACTAAAGCAAAGATTATTAGACCACTTTCGCAGGTCACGCAATTGCACTGAGCTTGTGCAACAAGCCGTTAAACCTCTAGGTTACCCCTAGAGGACGAGTTTTGTCTCGTAAGGGTTTTCAGTGGATTACACCCACAAAATCTGTAAAGAAAAAGAGAAATGTTAGTATTTTGAAAACACATTTTGAAAGAAAAATATTTGAAATATTATTATAAGTTTTAGGTAATCTATAAGTTATAGGAAAACCGAATTTTTCATTCCTAAACTTAGTCTCTATTCAAAAATTTGTTATCAATTAAAGTAAGGAGTCAAATTGTATTTCTCATCTAGTCTATTACTTTACCCTAAGTCATATTCACCTTGTAACCATGAAAACTTTGACTAAGGGTTCTTTAACTCTAACTCTTATGCCTTATTTATTTATTTATATATTTTTTTGGTAGTATTATTTCTTAGTTCTATTAGGCTTTCTAATCTGCCCATGTAACGAGATTTTAATCGATGACTCCCAAACCAAACGGTCTTAGGGTACCGGGTGAGAAAACACCCTAAGAACTTAAAGACTCTAGCAAACAAGGCCACAAAACTAAGAATTTTAGTATATGAACCACTTTTAGGCGTGAATACTGATGCTTTATTAGGCACAAATACCCAGCTTAATCAGAGGATATATATATATATATATATATATATATATATATATATATATATATAAACTTATCTAATCATCTTTCGCATAAATACAAAGGCTTACTTAGGCCAAAGCACCTAGCTAATCAATAATTAGATTTGTTCATCTTTCATAGATATATATATATATTTCTCTTTTTTTTATATAAGGCATAAGAATCTTTGTTTTTGAACCCTAAGTGTGTAAGTGTATAAGGTGTGCATATTTCTTCGAGGTAAAGATCAAGACTAAATTACTTTCACAAGCTTTCTTCCTATCCTTAGAAATCAAACAAATAATCTTATTTTGACCAAGTCTAAGAAATCCTAATTATGATTTTCCTATTCTTTAAAATTGACTTAATTTCTTACAAAAAATATGTCAAAATATTGTTTCTATTTTCAAAAAGTTTTTAAAAGTAAAGAAAATGTTAATAATATATATATATTTTTTAATAAAAATAAAAACCTAAGTTATGTTAGAGCCCTCCCCCACACCTATCTCATGCATTGTCCTCAATGTATGAATTAATGCATGGATGCATGAAAAAGAAGAAAGGGAAGGAAAATACTAATTTAAGGTGGTGGTTCCGGTGGTGGTCTGATTGGTCCACGAAATGCGGCCCAATCGACTTTTCGTGGAGTTCGGAGGAACCCACCAGAAATCTCTCTTATATAACCCATTAAAATGATGTATATATGAACGGTTTTTATTAAAAATTTAACCCCATCTAATTTTCAAATTTCATAATTATTTCAGAGTCAATTTTGTCAACCGCCTTGTCCCAAAATGGAGTGTGAAAAGATAGAATGATTGACTTGGACTTAGGAAGTACGGGAACTAATACCGACTAAGAAAAGTGACTTAAGTCAAGTAAGGGTTCAGTAGTCGAGATTGGTTCAGGAAGTGGGTCCAAATCAAGAAGTTGAAACTCAAGTCTACATTCAGTTTCCCACAATGGAATGTGACTTAATATTGGTGATTCAAGTTCAAGAATTACAGGTGTGGGAATCAAAACTGACTCTAAAATATTACTCAAATTGCGTAACAAAACAGGAGTCAATATTGATTTAAGAATTTGAACTGGATCACAAATTTGAGAATCTGGGTCACATTTATCATTGAGTTCAATTTCATAAAAATGAGAACTTGCCAATTTGTCAATGGGACTTTCAAAAGTATGAAATTGGTCAAGTTCAATATGATGATCATCAAAGATGGGCGATTCAATTTCATTATGAATTGACACAGAATCCAATGTTGACTCGGGAAAAAGATTGAAATCAGGTGAAGACACCAGAGTCATAATTGAATCAGGAAGTAGAATTGAATCACTAAGTTGAGGTTCATGATCATATTCATTCTCAAGTTCAATTTCAGGAAAGGGATAACTTGCCAAACTGTCAATGTCACTTTCAAAATTTGGAGTTTGGGCAAGTTCAAATGATTATGCTGAAATGGAACCTTGTTTTCCAAAACAACATGACTCATCGGCTCTAACAGAATGGTTAGCGACATCAGAACTGGCCAAACGGTGAGAACGTAGAGTTTGGACCATCATATCTATGTTATGATTACGAGCGTTTTGAGCCTGAGTCATGGCTTCAAGCATCTTTTCATAGTTGATTGGTTCATTGTTTTGTTGCGATTGATCTTGAAAAGATGAAGTGTTGTTTTGGAAATGGTGGTGAAATTGTGAGTCCATCAGATTTTGTGATTATTGTTTGGACTCATGCATACTCATTCTAAAATTGATGGTTTTCAATTTTTGACTGGTGGAACTGAGATTGAATCTTGAAAATATTGTGGACAAGGTGGATAAGGAGGACAAGTTGGTTGAAAATTGGACTCGGGGGAGGTGAATCCCCATTGACTCTGTGAAGAGTTGAAATTATTCTGGAAATTATGGTCATAAGATTGGGGGCATGGGTTATATTGATTCGGATAAGACCAATCCGGCACACTAGGTTGGTTAAAGTTATGATATGGTGGATTGGTAATATCCGAAAATGAGGTGTAATATGGATTACCATTAAAATTGAAAAAATTATTGTTATAAGCCATATCACACAATAAAACACAAACAAATAAGCAAACAAAGAAAAAAAATTCTAAACTAAGTTAGGGTAGACCTTTGACCTAGACGACTTCTAACTGGTTAGACTGTCCACGGGAGGTATAATGCAGACTTTGATCACAAGCTAATTAGCCAGGTCAGGGCAAGATTGGTGGGAGGTATCCGCGCAAAAGTGACAGGCCTAATTAAGCCAAACCACCAGCCTTCGAGGTTTCGCCCCTCAATCCCTTTCCTTAGACACTCATTTGGCAGGAGTCAAATTCTAACACATTCCCCTTTAGGATAATCTCCTAATTGAGTCCGAGATGTCCCTAGGGCCACCGTCTACTCATGTTTAGTTAGGCTTGGGTTAATGAGTGAGGAGATTGTTTGTGGGCTAAGGGAGGGTAATGACTTCCCCACCTTATCTTGTTTATAGGACAAGCCCTTAAGATTGATTGTGCAAAGTGTGCAGGATAAAGAAAAGTAACATTCAACAAGCAAATAATTACTTAAGAATGTTTCCTAAACTATATACCATGCAAACGTACCTTTTGCTCCAGCACTCTTCAACAATAATGTAAAATGTAAACGAATTAGACACGTGCCTAAATGCAAAGTCTAAACCATTTTTAGCATTTAACAAACATAATTTTACTGTTGAGGTTAGAAAAAAAGTACAGTGAGACACACAAGGAAATTAATAATTATAGATATTAAACTTTGCAATTCAGCTAACCTGCAGAAAATACAGGTTAGTAGTTCACTCAGATTGCCACAGGAATGTAGCAAATCTGATGGCTTCTTGGCTCTGCTTTCTTGAGCAGAATCCAAGGCCACTTATATGTCCACTGCAGCAAAAGTTCCTTGTTGTTAAATCTGTACACCAAAAACCAAGAAGAAGGTTAACCAAAAATGTAAACTCTAATGAGAATTACTTACCGTCCCTCCCGGTAACGGTGCCAAAATTTGATTGAGGTCTTTTACCTGCACATAAATACAGAATTTTAGAACTTAAGAATAAAGAGTGCAAGGTGCTCAATTCTACCGCTATAGCAAGTGGCTATGCGGGTCGTGATCCACAAGGAGGGACTAACGATGGAAGCTTTTTAGTAAGTTCTCTTTTATGCTACAAAGAATGGTTAAAATTCTTCTTTTAGTTCTTAAAAACAAAATAAAAAAGAGTTATAGTTAAGTTAAGAAAAAGTGATAGATAGATAAGGGTGGAGAAAATGGAAGTGGATATGTACAAAGAAGTGAAAATGAGTGAAAGAAATTTGGAAGATTGTGGTGTTGGTAATTTACACTAAAATAAAAAAAAAGAAAACCTAAAAGAAAAATTTACCTCCTCTGATTGATGACTTACCTGGAAACCTTGCATGTTTCACCTTGCTTTGGAGGCGATCAACGCATAATTTATAAGATCGAGCTCAGTCCCCATTCACATTACATCATCAAGACGAACAAGAATGAAATGATACAGAATCTTAAGGAGGAGAACATCATCATGAAATATCGGTGGCACTCACACAAACATGGCTATACTGATGCTTCTATATTCACTTAGATACTCATCAAAACCAAAAGAGGAAAAGTAGAAAGAAGAAGAAGAAAACAAAAGTAAAGACGAATATAAAAAAATACCTTTTATTGCTTGCAGAAACGATAGAAGAAAGGAGGAGGGTACATCGGTGTCACTCTCAACATAAGCCTCTCTCTTTACTTACATGAATCTCAATCTAACCTATGCTTACAAAGGAATAAAAATTACATAAAAAGAAAATAAAAACCTATACTAAAAAGAATGAAAAATTGGTATAAAATCTATCTCAGCTTGGTCGTCTTTTTGCCTTGAGATTACAAGTATTTATAGGAGAAATGCAGAGGTTAGAGGAGTAAGAAGATAGGAAAAGCTGGATATTTCTGAATTTGAATCCTCCCCTTATCTCCAAATTTGATTTGATGTGGATATTCAGTTCTGATCTGCAGCTTGTTGATGTATTGATTACTGAATATCAATTATCAAATGACAGAATTAGAAATAGTGATCATTGATTAGGAAAAGATAGTGTGAAGTTATTACACAAGTATTCAATGAAAGAAGAAAGGTTTAGAGTTAACCTCGGTGCTTTGTCACTTCACAATGTATTTGAGATGTTAATATATCCTTTCCAATCTCCGCTATAGCAATGGCTATACCGGGTCGATCCTCGAGGAGAGCTCACGTTGGAAGTTTTACGGTTCGGAGTGAAGAAATGAAAACGAAGATTCTTCTCTGTTATTTACACAAATGCAAGAGACATGGAAAAGAAAATAGAAGAAAGTGGTTGATTTGTGCATGATGGAAAAGAAATCAAAAGAACTTTAGTAAAGTGTATTGCTAAGAGAAAAGAAGCTAGTAAAGAAGATGTTGGAAAACTTTAGATGAGAAAGTACATGGCTAGCTAACTTTACTTCGCTAACTTACTAAACTCAATGGTGATGCTTGATTGCCTCATGTTGATTCATTGGCAATAGGTATGACTTGCTTGTTTGTTCAAAGTACTTTACCGTTTTGAAGATGAGTGTTCCTTTAGTTCTTAGCTTGAAGCCTCATATTGATTCATTGGCTCTCTAGATAGATTATCAATGATGAACTCTAGGATTGGTACTCAAGGAATGCTAAGTTAGAAGAATCAACATTCATTTGTACATTCAAGACATAACAACAAATTAGCTTGAAGTAAAGAAGTTGTTCTTACTATACAAGTAGCACATGTTTGGTGATCCATCTCCATGTTCCATCAAGGCTCTTGTTCTAGACAAGGCTCTAAATGAGGCACACATGAGTCATATGGAGTATGTACAAGCATTCACCAAGGGAAAGCAACTCTACTTCCTTGGTAAGTAAAAGAAACTCTCACAATGCAAGTATAAAGATAAACAATCATCCAAAGAGATAGAAGTTAGCTAGGTACATTGTTAGCTAGCCATGCAATAGAAATTTAGCTATCCATTACACAAGTAACAAAACAACAATTCATGATGTAAAGCAAAGAGAAGTAAAGCAATGAAAATGCAAGAGAAGTAAAAGAAGAAAGTAATGCAATGTAAAACGTACTAGAGCTTGCAAAGAGAAGACGAAGCTTTGATTAACCCTTGTTACAAGTGATGTCACCTTCTTGATTACAAGCTTTCAACAGCACTCACTCTCTCTCTTTGACAAAATCTCTAGGAGGAAGAAGATGGAGACTAAAACCTAGGAGAAGACTAAAATACAAGAGTTTCCCAAGTTCTCTCTCTCTTTCTCTCTCTCTCTCTCTGTTCTCTGTTGCGCTTGTGCAGACCTTGGTCATGTATTTATAGCCATCAGAGAGAAGCATCTAGAGCCCTGGCCGTTGGAGAAAAATCCGGGGCTCAACGGCCAAGATCTTGCCGCGCGCGCGCGGTAAGGCGCGGCCGTTTGAAAGCTGTTGGCTAACAACTTTCTGTTGTGAAGTTGTTACAAGTTTGTTAGCCACGTGGCCTTCTAGAACATTGAGTTGGCGCGTGGATCTCCCTTGATTCTGAATTCAAACTTGGGCTCTTTTGGGCTTTGAATTAAATCTCTTTAATTATTGCTAATTAAAGAGATTTTGGGCCTTTTTCTCTTTTAAGATGTGGACCTGCAAAAATAGGGAGAAAAGATTAAAAATCATATTTTTATTTGTAATATGCATGGTATGGAAGCGGTAAAATATGCAAATATGTATAACAATCACACCCCCATACCTAGCTTTTGCTCGTCCTCGAGCAAAAAAGAAAGAAAAAGAAAGAAAAAAGAAATCCTAACTAATTTATTAAACCACTTTCGTAGGTGACACGATTGCACTGAGCACGTGCAACAAGCCGTTAAACCTCTAGGTTACCCTAAAGGAGGAGTGTTGTCTCCTGAGGGTTTTCAGCGGATTACACCCACAAAATCCATAAAGAAAAATAAAAAGGGTTAGTGAAAATCTTGATCCATGTTTTAAAGATTCTAACTTGATCTATAGGTTTCAGGTTACTCTAAACTTGTCATTCTTCTTATAAGCGTCTATTTAGAGTTTTGTTTTCAACTTAGGTTAAGCTTTTAGGGAGAAGATCAAAAACCGGATTTTGCATCAATCCTAGGATATATACATCTATAAATATGAAGGATCTTTCTTAGACTAAGTTCATTTATTTACTTATATATATAATATTTTATATATATATATATATATACAATGTTTATTTATTTACATTTCCTTAGCATCCTTAGGCTTTCTAGTTTACCCTTGTAACGAGTCTCTTACCGATGACTCCCAAACCAGACGGTCTTAGGGCACCAGATGAGAAAACATCCCTCGGGTTCGATGACTCAAGTAAACTAGGCCACGAAGGAATTTAAGGACTTAACCACCTTTAGGCGTGATTAGTAATGCTTCTTGAGGCACGACTAACCAGCTTAATTAGTGGCTAAGTAATTATTGTTTATTTATTTACATTTTATTTTTTTTATGATTTTTTTATATATTTATATTTTTTTAATTTTTTTTATTATATATATATGTAAATAAAGTCACAAAGTCTTTGATTAATCCTTCAATATGTTTAGTGTATATGCCCTAAAGAAAGAATTAAAATCTAGTAATTTTCTTAACCTTTATTACTTAACCTAAAAATCCAACTAAACTCCTCTTTTCAACTTATAATTAGAAATGTTAGTTTAGAGCTTCCTTAATCCCTAAATTTCAAGTTTTGCTTCTTTAAACATGGATCAAGAATTTCCCTTTTTTTTATTTTTATTTTTATTTTTTATTTCTTCTTTTCTAAAAAAAAAATAAAATCTAACAAGAAAATGGAAAATCTACAAAGAAAAGTAAAATCTAAAAAGAAAATAAAAAAAAACTATAAAGAAAGTGAAAATCCTAAAAAAAAATAAAATAAAAGGCCTAAAAATGAAAAATCCTATGTTAGCATCTACCCCCCCATTCCTATCTCATGCATTGTCCCCAATGTATGCAAGATAAGAATATGCATGAAAATAGGTAAAGGATAAAAATCATCCCTCTGTCTCTTTGGACCAGCGGTGGTGCTTGGTCCAGCAGACTGTGATCGTCTCAATGCCGCCTCTATACTGTCCAAACGAGAGGAATTCTCCTCGACCTTCTTCCTCAGACGAACTTGCCCTCTAAAGATCTTCTTCATGCCCTCCCAGACGGCGGACAGGAAGGCTTGTGATTCTGTGGGGGGATCCTGCCTCCAAAATTGGGGCTCATCTACCTCCTCTAAGCTCTCCTCCGAAGAGGACTCCACAGGAATATCCTCAGGCTGGGCACTAGGTGTCCAGAGGGCGTGTAAGCAACCAGTGTATGAGCTAGTGGGTCTCTCTGCTACAACATACACTCGAGGAAAGGAGTCAAATACATCGTCTGGTATGAAGTTTCTACACAGACGTGTAATCAAGACTGGATGGGAATACTTTGCACCCCGAGTGCGGGAGGAATTATCAAGTATGGCATGGAAGATGGCCCTATTCAAACAAACTGTGTGTCTATGAGTCATTAAATCATGAATGATTTGTAACACGGGTCTGTTGAAAGTCGTGGTATGATCAAGTCCAAAAATATTGCGGTGGAGCCAACGTCCAATGCAATGTACATTTCTAAACGTGGATTGGGCTTTGAGCCCACGGTCCTGCTCTATGCAGCGGACCCCCATGATGGGCATGTAATCAACCAGTGGTAAGGGTCAGTATGATGGGGATGAATGGGGACATCGGTGATTTCAGCAATGAGTGGAATGGTGACAAAGATGTCACCTAATGGCATATGAACTGTGAATTGTTGTGTGTTATGATTAACAGATGCATGATCCAATGTGTTGTAAAATGTGGTGACCAATTCAGGGCAATAGTATGCATCATTGTCATTGTTATCATAAACTAAGGAATACCAATTCCACGCACGTATTAGATCTACAAATATAAGCCCATATCCCCCTTGATCATTCAAAAGTTTAGAGAAATCCCTCTCCACAAAAAACTAGGGGCCATAAATAACAGTAAAAATTAGAGCAAAGGAACCAAGGGACAAGAGATCAAACCACCCCGGATTTCGTGGGGGGAAAATCGAAAGACAGGTGTGCAGAAGGCACCAGAGACAGCTTCGGGAAGAATGGGTCTGTTTCTGTCTCCAGGGAAAGAAGTCAGTCGGCCTGAACTCTTCCGGCTCTCCTGAGGTGTCAGAACGGCGGCGGAGCTGCGGCAGAGCGCGGCGGATTAGAGAAAACTGGGAAGCAGAATTTTGGTGGAGGTCGGCTGTTGAAGGAGTATTTCAGATCTGAGGGGACGTGTTCGTTTGAGGGAGCAAGATAGGTGAAAAAGAGTATTTATAGGAGGGGGAAAAAAATGGTTTCCAAATGTAACCCTAGGTCAAAGAGTGTATTTACAAACCTAGGTCAAAGAGGTGGAAAATGGAGTTTGACTTTAAGGAAAAATGAAAAACTCCTAGGAAAAATTGTGAAAAACTCCCTATTTTTTTTTTCTTTTATATTTTTTTATTATTATTTACAAAAAGTGTAAAAGAAAATTATTGACAAGTGTGGTCCCAAAATGATATGCAGGAAAATTCTTGGGAAACTATACAGATAGAATGGTCACAGATAAACTGGGTCACAAAAACCCAATTCATGAACTTCGTGTGACACGAATCGGTGGTAAAGAATGGCTTTAGACGTTGACCGTTCACAGTGAATTTGTTGCCATTATTCGGGTCAAGAATCTCAATCGCACCATGGGAGAAGACGTGAACAATAAATGGCCCTGACCACCTGGTTCTCAATTTACCAGGAAAGAGGTGGAGTCGTGAATTGTATAACAGAACCTTTTGTCCTGAGACAAAAATTTTGCGGTGAATGGATCTATCATGAAAAAGTTTGGCTCTGTGTTTGGTGATCCGAGCATTGTCATATACTCGTTTCTTAACTCTTCAAGCTCGGATATCTGCAACTTCCTTAAAGCACCGGCTTTATCCAAATCTAAATTCAGCTGCTTTAAAGCCCACATAGCTCGGTGTTCTAATTCAACTGGCAAGTGACAAGGTTTTCCAAATATAACTCGATATGGAGACATACCGAGGACAGTCTTGTAAGCGGTCCTGTATGCCCATAAGGCATCAGTGAGTTTGATGGACCAATCCTTACGGTTCTGTCCTACAGTTTTCTCCAAAATGAGTTTTATTTGTCTATTCGTGACTTCAACTTGCCCATTGGTTTGAGGATGGTATGCCGTGGATAATTTGTGAGAAATAGAGTATTTACGCATCAAGGCTTCAAAAGCCCTATTGCAAAAATGACTCCCATTATCGCTTATTATCGCACGGGGGGCTCCGAAGCGAGAGATGATGTATTCTCTTAAAAACTTAATGACAACTTGGTTGTCATTTGTCCTTGTGGGAATTGCTTCAGCCCATTTGGAAACATAATCTACGGCTACCAAAATGTATTGGTTACCGTAGGACAGAGGAAAGGGTCCCATAAAATCGATGCCCCAGAGATCGAAAATTTCGACTTCCAAGATGGGTGTGAGGGGCATCATGTCTCTTTGTGTGATACGACCCGTCATTTGACACTTATCACAAAGCTTGCAGAAATTATATGCATCCTTAAATAGAGTGGGCCAGTAGAATCCACTCTGAAGCACTTTCTCAGCAGTTTTCCGTGGACCAAAATGTCCACCGCAAGCTAACTTGTGACAAAATGTCAAAACACTCTGATGTTCATCCTCAGGAAGGCACCTACGTATGATTTGTCAGGACACTATTTGAATAAATACGGTTCATCCCAAAAGAAGAACCGCATTTGGCGATTGAAACGGTGTTTTTCCTGGCCTGACCAATGAGAAGGTATTTGCCTGGTAGCAAGGTAGTTCACTATATCAGCATACCAGGGCTCTCCACATATCTCAAAAATGTGCTCGTCAGGAAAATCATCATTAATCGGTATTTCTCCTTAGATGCATTCGGGATTCTCGACAAATGATCTGCTACCACATTCTCAACGCCCTTTTTATCTTTAATCTCCAAATCAAACTCTTGCAAGAAGTATCCATCGAATCAGTCTTGCCTTAGCATCCTTCTTTTGCATCAAGTATTTTAGGGCGGAGTGTTCAGTAAAAATAATCGTCCTGGACCCTAGCAGATATTGACAAAATTTCTCCAACGCAAAGACAACTGCTAAAATTCCTTTTCAGTAGTTGTGTAATTGAGTTGGGCATCATTCAGCGTTCTGCTAGCATAATAAATTACGTGTTGCCTATTATCAATACGCTGTCCTAAAACAGCGCCAATAGCAAAGTCTGAGGCATCACACATAATCTCAAAAGGCTTGGTCCAATCTGGTGCAAAATGATCGGTGCAGAGACAAGTCTATTCTTAAGCTCCTTCCACGATTTTTGACATTCCTTATCAAATATAAAGGGTACACTTTCCTAAGAGATTTGTTAAGGGTCTTACAATGTTGCTAAACCCTTGAATAAATCGCCTATAGAAGCCGGCATGCCCTAAAAATGATCTAATGTCCTTTAAGCATGTTGGTTCAGTGAGCTTCATTACGACTTCCACTTTAGACTTGTCTACCTCGATTCCTATACTTGATACCTTGTGCCCAAGTACGATTCCTTGCTTGACCATAAAGTGACACTTTTCCCAGTTAAGTGTCAAATTTTTCTCCATACAGCGTTGTAAAACCAGTTTCAGATGGTACAAGCATTGTTCAAAGGAATCCCCGTAAATGGAAAAATCATCCATGAAATTTTCAAAAATTTCTCCACCATGTCTGAGAACAGGCTCAACATGCAACGTTGAAACGTTGCAGGAGCATTGCAAAGGCCGAAGGGCATCCTACGGTATGCAAACGTTCCAAAAGGACAGGTGAAGGTAGTCTTATCTTGGTCTTCGGGAGCAATTGGGATCTGATTATATCCTGAATATCCATCCAGGAAACAATAATACTCGTGTCCCGCCAATCTCTCCAGCATTTGATCAATGAAAGGAAGTGGAAAGTGGTCTTTACGTGTGGCAGTGTTCAGTTTCCTGTAATCAATACAAACTCGAATCTTCGTTGGAAGACGTGTTTGTATCAATTCTTTATTCTCATTTTCCACCACAGTAAATCCAGCTTTCTTAGTCACAGCGTGAACTGGACTTACCCATTGACTATCGGATATGGGATAGATAATCCCATTGTCTAATAGTTTCAAAATCTCAGATCTAACAGCTTCTTGCATAATTGGGTTAAGTCTACGCTGTGGGTCTCGTTTAGGCTTGGCATCTTCCGTCAAATGAATCCTATGTTGGACAATGGAAGGACTAATCCCCTTGATATCAGCCATGGTCCAACCAATGGCCTCTCTATTTTCCCTTAACACAGTCAGAAGGTCCTCTTCTTGTTGTTTAGTGAGATTAGATGCAA
Organism: Agave tequilana; assembly: GCA_038442645.1. NCBI lineage: Eukaryota > Viridiplantae > Streptophyta > Magnoliopsida > Asparagales > Asparagaceae > Agave > Agave tequilana. The sequence continues at coordinate 55,576 of JAVJIF010030076.1, read as the reverse complement.
TTATTACAGGAAAGGATTCCTTCTCATCCAAGTACTTGTACTTGAGATGGTTGGGAAGAACCTTAAGCTCAGAGGAAGGGACCGGATCTATCACTGGTTGTTCATGTGCAAGGGAAGAATAGGGGTGGAATTAGTGGTCCTTTCAACATTTGATCCAACAATCTGATCAAGGTTGAAGTCATCAGACTCCAACTCAAATTCCTCTTCAGACTCATACTCCACCTCGTCGACATGTTCACTAGTCAAACCCTCAATCAAGTTCACTTCGAAAGAATCATTGTCCACATCCCTTGGCTGCTTCCCCAGATGGAAGACATTCACCTCTTTCGTCATATCTTCGAACGTTAGACGCATCGATCCATTTCGGCAGTTGATGATCGCATTCGCTGTGGCTAAGAAAGGACGTCCGAGAATGACGGGTGTTTGCGCTCTGTGATTTTGTACGGGTTGTGTTTCTAAAACAACAAAATCCACGGCGTAAATGAATTCCCCGACCCGTATTAAAACATCTGTAATCTCCCCCTTGGGAATCTTTACAGAGCGGTCAGCCAATTGGATAGTCATCTGGGTTGGACGAAGATTGCCTAACCCTAACTGCTGATATACGGAAAAGGGGAGAAGATTGACGCTCGCGCCCAAGTCAAGCAAAGCCCTATTTATGGTGGTCTGCCCTATGATGCAAGAAATGGTGGGCTCCCTGGATCTTTGTATTTCACAGGGATCGGACCATTGAGCAGTTCACTTATGTTGGAAGCCAAGAAGACTTTTTTAGGACATTTGCTTTTCTCTTTTTGGTACACATTTCTTTCAAAAACTTGGCGTAGGATGGGACTTGTTGAATGGCATCTAAGAGAGGGACATTGATTTGTACTTGGTTGAATATCTCTCTTATCTTCTCCATGTGAGCATTCATCTTATGATTTGTAAGCCTATTTGGGAATGGGACAACAGGCTTATATGTTTGCTCATCAACTTTCTCTTTTCCTTTCGACTGGAAAGTGGATGGTTGTGTGCTTGATGAAGGATTGTCTTGCATGGGTTGAATTGGAACAGAAGGTGGTGACACAGATTTGGGAGACTGATTTGAAACCTTATTATCTACATGTTTCCCAGATCTAAGGATTTGAATGGCTTGGCATTGGCTGGGTCCCAAGTCTTCAACTTCATGCAGAGGAAAATGGGCTTTGGGATTGGGCACAGGTTGGCTAGGCAGCATTCCTTTTTGTCTTTCAGTCAGAGAGTTAGCCAACTGCCCTATCTGGATTTGCAATTTGTTCATGTCCTGCTGCTAATTGTTCATCATTGAAGCTTGGGTCTTAGATAAGGTCTCTATCATTTTCTCCAAATCAGAAATTCTTTTGTCTGAAGGATTGGGTGGTGGATGATGCTGATACTGGGGCTGAAAATTTGCTTGGTAAGGCACAGGATTTTGGTATGACTGGAATCTGGGTGGACTCTGATATGAATGGACATTTGGTGGGTTCTGGTGGTAAGTCGGTGGATGAGACTGAGCAGGGTATTGTTGTGGAAATGGCTGTCTCGGCTGCTCAGGACCAGACTGACTCCAAGAAAAATTAGGATGGTTTCGCCATCCTAGATTATAGGTTTTGGAGTAAGGATTGTAAGTGGGTCTGGTGTACCGGCATTCGTACTCTCCTGAAACATTTGAGTTTGATAAATTGGACACTCCTCAAACAGATGATTCAGATCATGGCAGTAGGTACAACCCGGATTAACCACAGGTGATGGGTTGACCTGATTAACAGCAAAATTTTCCCTGGACTCTAGCAATTCAATCCTCTTCATCAATTGTGTAATTTTAGCTTCTGCAGCTATTGAGGATTCTATGGAGTGTAAACCGGTTCTGGAATTTGTGGGTGTAGGTTTCTCAGTACATGACTCCCACTGGACCGTCTTTTCAGCTAAAGCCTCAAAAAGATCCCAACCTGATCTTCATCCTTCTTTAAGAATTCTCCTTGACACATGGTTTCAAGGAGCGTCTTAGTCTGATAATCGAGCCCATCATAGATAATCTGGCACTGGCGCCATTTTTCTATACCGTGATGGGGACACAGGGCTACTAGGTCTTTGAAGCGCTCAAAGTACTTCCAAAACGGTTCATTTGCTTCTTGTTTGAATTGCATTATATTCTTCCTCATAATGTCTTATGGATAGGATAAAACTTTTTAAGAAAGACCTTAACAAAATCATCCCAAGAAGAAATTGAGCTAACTGGGAGATTATAAAGCCACTTCTTAGCAATATCCTTAAGTGTGAAAGGTATAAACCTAAGTCTGACAGCATCTTCGTTCAACTGGGAAATTCTCAACATAAGGCATACTTCTTCAAACTCTCGAATGAAGAAGTATGCATCCTCAGATTCAAGGCCATGGAATCGTGGAAGAGTGTTTATGAACTGGGGCTTTAACTCAAAATTACTTCCATTTGTGTTTGGGAGGAGAATGCAAGATGGAAGTGATGTGCGAATCGGATAGAACTTGTCTTGCAACGAAACGTTGTTGGTCATGATTGGAATTGTGTCGAGTGGAGGTGTATGTGCTAGTGTAGAAACTCTCACAAGCCTAGCAGAATTCGGATCTCGATACCACTCTTGCATACAATTACACAATCAACGTGCACCAATCACACAGGCGGAAAACGAAAAATAACAAACAAGAAAAAAAGAAAAAATCAATCCAAGCTTTCTAGGTTTCCTGGACCTAGACGACTCCTAACTTTAGATCGTCCACAGGAGGTTTAGTGTAGACTCTGACTATAAGCAAATCAGCCAGGGAAGGTCAAGGTTGGTGGGAGGTTTTCCGTCAGAGACGTTCCTTAATTAAGTAACCAGCAACCTTCGGGCTTTCGGCCCTCAACCCCTTTCCTAGACACTGATTTTACAATAGTCACTTTCCAATACTTTTTCCCCTTAGGATAATCTCCTAAGTGAGTCCGGATGTCCCTAGGGCCAAGTCTAGCAGTTTTTATTTAGAAGCTTAGGATTGTGAGTGCGTGGGAAAATGGTTTTTGGGTTAAGGAAGAGGTGATAAAATCCCCACCTTATCTTTTTTATGGGATTTGCCCTTAAAGTTGATTCGTGCAAGTGTACGATGTAAACAAACAAGGTTCACTCAAAGTTTAATTAAATCAAACAAAGAATGAGTCCTAGTCTATATGCTATGCTTACGTACCTTGCCTCCAGCACTCTTCAACAGTAAATGTAAAGGAATTGAAAGACACGTGCCTAGAATGCAAATGTCTAAACAATTTTTAACTTTTCAACCAATTTTTTACTGTTCATTATTAGCAGGTAATAGGTGAAGCATCCAAGATTTTAAGTATTGCAGCAGCAGTATTTTGCAGAGCAAGCAACCCTGCAGAAAAGTGGTCAGTAGTCAACTCCTCCTTGCCGCAGAACCGCGGCTTTTGCCGTGAGAATGCGGCAAGTCAGAGGGCTTCTGGTCTCTGCTTTCGAGAGCAGAGGCCCAGAGCCACTTATATGTATTCTGCAATGCAAATTTTGCTGTTTTCTTCACCTGTAACCTATAACAGAGAAGAAGATTCGTTTAGTTCTTACTTGAAATCAAAAACCGTTGCTCATCCCCGGCAACGGCGCCAAAAATTGATTAGGAAAAGATAGTGTGAAGTTATTACACAAGTATTCAATGAAAGAAGAAAGGTTTAGAGTTAACCTCGGTGCTTTGTCACTTCACAATGTATTTGAGATGGTTAATATATCCTTTCCAATCTCCGCTATAGCAATGGCTATACCGGGTCGATCCTCGAGGAGAGCTCACGTTGGAAGTTTTACGGTTCGGAGTGAAGAAATGAAAACGAAGATTCTTCTTTGTTATTTACACAAATGCAAGAGACATGGAAAGAAAATAGAAGAAGTGGTTGATTTGTGCATGATGGAAAAGAAATCAAAAGAATTTAGTAAAGTGTATTGCTAAGAGAAAAGAAGCTAGTAAAGAAGATGTTGGAAAACTTTAGATGAGAAAGTACATGGCTAGCTAACTTTACTTCGCTAACTTACTAAACTCAATGGTGATGCTTGATTGCCTCATGTTGATTCATTGGCAATAGGTATGACTTGCTTGTTTGTTCAAAGTACTTTACCGTTTTGAAGATGAGTGTTCCTTTAGTTCTTAGCTTGAAGCCTCATATTGATTCATTGGCTCTCTAGATAGATTATCAATGATGAACTCTAGGATTGGTACTCAAGGAATGCTAAGTTAGAAGAATCAACATTCATTTGTACATTCAAGACATAACAACAAATTAGCTTGAAGTAACGAAGTTGTTCTTACTATACAAGTAGCACATGTTTGGTGATCCATCTCCATGTTCCATCAAGGCTCTTGTTCTAGACAAGGCTCTAAATGAGGCACACATGAGTCATATGGAGTATGTACAAGCATTCACCAAGGGAAAGCAACTCTACTTCCTTGGTGAGTAAAAGAAACTCTCACAATGCAAGTATAAAGATAAACAATCATCCAAAGAGATAGAAGTTAGCTAGGTACATTGTTAGCTAGCCATGCAATAGAAATTTAGCTATCCATTACACAAGTAACAAAACAACAATTCATGATGTAAAGCAAAGAGAAGTAAAGCAATGAAAATGCAAGAGAAGTAAAACAAGAAAGTAATGCAATGTAAAACGTACTAGAGCTTGCAAAGAGAAGACGAAGCTTTGATTAACCCTTGTTACAAGTGATGTCACCTTCTTGATTACAAGCTTTCAACAGCACTCACTCTCTCTCTTTGACAAAATCTCTAGGAGGAAGAAGATGGAGACTAAAACCTAGGAGAAGACTAAAATACAAGAGTTTCCCTAGTTCTCTCCTCTCTCTCTCTCTCTGTTCTCTGTTGCGCTTGTGCAGACCTTGGTCATGTATTTATAGCCATCAGAGAGAAGCATCTAGAGCCCTGGCCGTTAGAGAAAAATCCGGGGCTCAACGGCCCAGATCTTGCCGCGCGCGCGCGGCAAGGCGCGGCCGTTTGAAAGCTGTTGGCTAACAACTTTCTGTTGTGAAGTTGTTACAAGTTTGTTAGCCACGTGACCTTCTAGAACATTGAGTTGGCGCGTGGATCTCCCTTGATTCTGAATTCAAACTTGGGCTCTTTGGGCTTTGAATTAAATCTCTTAATTATTGCTAATTAAAGAGATTTTGGGCCTTTTTCTCTTTTAAGATGTGGACCTGCAAAAATAGAGAGAAAAGGATTAAAAATCATATTTTTATTTGTAATATGCATGGTATGGAAGCGGTAAAATATGCAAATATGTATAACAATCAATCAACATAAGAGTTATTGCCCTTTACTTCTTATTTCTGAATCATCTTGAATCATCAGATTTGAGACTCGGTAGCAAAAGTTATGATTCAAATACTAAAATGTATCCAGGCAGAATTCAAGTCAAACTTGCTTCATCTCATCCGTTAATCTCTCTCTATCCATTTATCCCTCTGTATTTGATATTATCCTCGGTTGATTTTTAGCTAACCAAAATGGATTTATAGAAATCCGAATTTTACCGATTTCCATTTAGTGTTATCTTTCTGATTTGCTCTGATCTTCAGCTGAGCATTTGCCCCAATCCTTGATTTGTTCTAACAAGATCTGGGATCATCCTCAGCTAACCAAATAGATCCAGTTAAATCTGATTTTAACTGGTATTTATTTGGTTTAATCCTCTTTCTCTTCATTATTATCTTCTACAAAGTAGACATTTAAGACAAAGAAATTAGCAGATTTATTACACGATAAATGTAGGAGTGTAAAAAGAATGCAAAATATGAGTACGATCACCGGTTCCTATTAGATGGTCTTTTTAGCTAGATTCTCATATAAATCCCATCCTTCATTTTCATCATTTTGCCAGAATCCCCCTTAGCATATGATTTCTAAGAGGGTCTTGGTTGAGTAGTCTAAACTGTTATAGAGAATTTGACATTATCGCCATTCTCTATTCCATGATGAGGACATTAGACAAAGAGGTCTTTGAAGCGTTCAAAGTACCTCCAAAATGGTTCACTAGATTTTTACTTGAACTACATGATGTTCTTCCTTATGAGAGAAATCTTGTGAATTGGGTAGAATCTCTTCAAGAAGACCTTGATGAAACCCTTTCGCTGGCTGCTAAGCTGTAAAGCCATTTTTTGGCTAAGTCCTTAAGAGCAAATGAGACAAATCTAAACCTAATAGCATCATCTACAAGGTGTAGGATTTTCATCATTAAGCATACTTTCTCAAATTCTCTTATGAAGAAATATGTATCTTCGGACTCTAAGCCATGAACTTATAGAGTGTGTTGATGAACTGAGGCTTGAGCTCAAAGTTGTGTTCACCAACCGATGGAAGTTGGATGCAAGATGAAAGTGAGGTTCTTATGTGGTAGAACCTATCCTACAAGGATGTTGGTTGAGCCATAACCGGATTTGGTTTTGGTTCAAGCTTGGGTGGTGATCGGGGAAAAATCGTGCACAAAAAGTGTTGTTTTGAAAAGTGTGTGTGCTTTAGCTTCCTCGATACTTCCGTTATAGCATGGTGGCTAAACGGGTCAAATCCACAGGGACGGGAAGCGATAGAAATCTTACCGATATATTCCCGTGTATGTTAAGTGTTCTTCAATATTTGAAAGAATCAAAAGAAAAGAAAACAAATAATGAAAAGAGAAATATACGGTAGAAACAAAGAAGCGGGAAACATAGAAGAGTGATTGTGTTTTTGGGTTTTTAAAATAAATAGAAAGAAAGATAAAAAGAGACACAAGAAAACTCATGGCTACTAACTACTAATGGATTCACTAAAATGCTAACCTCTTAGTGATAGTTGCTCACATGTATCATTGGCCATCACTAGTCCTTAGTTCAAGAGCTTTATAAAGCATGGTTCGTAAGATCACTTTCACATCCAAACTCAATAAACAAGTGCAAGCTACACTTAAACTATCAAAATTAACTAGAACAAGCATGGAACAAGTAATGGTAACTTATTTGAGAGTTAGATGTTAGAGTGTTAGAATCCTTCATCATGAGCCATCAATGGCTCTTACAAGAGCAAGGCCAAGTAGAGGCTATTAGATTCATGTGGATTATCAAGTAAGGAGTTAGTTGCCTGAGAGAAAATTAGCTAAACATGTAAAGAGTTGGAGAAGAAATAAATAAAGATAAAGGAAGAACTTTTCAAAGAGTATCTCCCTCCATTACAATAACTTTCTCTTCTATCCTATGATCACTCTCTTTCCTATTACATGATTTACAAAAATAAAAAATACAAAAGAAGAAGAAGAATAACTAAACTACACAAATGGGAGAAAACTACCCTAAAAACTCTTCTTCCTGAAAATTCTGGAAACGTAGGGTATTTATAGGCTGAGGGGGGCACCAGGGGGTGTCACGGGGCCACGAGTCGAAGCACGACACGTGGTCCCACCAGATTGTCAAAGAAATATGATTTTTGCCACGTTTTCGTGGTCTTTCTGGGGCCACGGGCGTCGCGCCAGGGTGTGTAACTTTCTGCTATACACCCCCCTTTGTACCTGTTGTCGGTTTCTCAAAATTCGCTCCCAGTTTTGGCAGATCCAGCTTCCAAAAGTCAATGGCTATATTTGTAGGCTTTATATATCACCAAATGAATTGCATTTTGGGATTCTTCTTCATTTCATGTCATGAACCTAGAAACATACAAGAGAGGTATTATTAATAGAATTTAATATTGAATAAATGTGAAGATGTGGTATGAAATATGCAATTTTGGAGACTAATCACACCCCCACACTTATCTTTTGCTCATCTCGAGCAAAACAGAAAAATTAACTAAGAAAATTATTACACCACATTCGCAGGTGACACAATTGCACTGAGCATGTGCAACAAGCCGTTAAACCTCTATGTTTTCCTAGAAGAGGAGTTTTATCTCCTGAGAGTTTTCAGCAGATTACACCCACAAAATCCATAAAGAAATTAAATGTTAGCATTTTGAAAACGCATTTTGAAATAGATAAAAGTGTCAAAATATTTTGCGAAAATTTAAGTGATCTGTGGCGCCCCGATCCCGCGGGTACGAGACGCCACTGCGACGTATATACGCAGGTCGAAAATACCCTCAAGTATATACGCTAAGCATTAGTACATGTAAGAATCAGAGACGGAAGCACAGTGGTAATATACATTCCAACATAAAATGCAAGTACATGATTATCACAGAGAGTAATACATTATTACAGGAATATTACATCACCAGATATACAAAAGTACAATACACGAAGAGATTGAAAACTGATGGAGATCGACGAACCATGCTTAGAATGGGTCCCGTACATGCCCGGGACAACGGTCAAGGAGTATCCGGTGCTGAGCCAGAACGTACCGCTAGGTACCGGGACTTATTGTACTCCCGAACAGGAATAGGATGTCACCGCTCCCACAGGAATAGGCCCAGGGGCTTATGGTACAACCAGCAGGCAAGGGAGTAGGGGTACTAGTACACCCCACGGAAGCGCCTGGTGGCCTCCAGGTCGAATCCAAATATATGGCCGCGCAACACTATAAGACCATCATAAACATGGAGACTATATCGGTACTCATCAGTTTCTCCCATCCCGGTGTAAGTTGTCTAATATTAGAATTTGTCCAGTGATAATGTCCACAGGGTGTTCATAGTAATCTATATTCATGGTTATCCTATTACGAGGGTCAACAGGAGTATAATATCAGGAGTAATGTCGGGAGCCTCCCTATTTCAGGAGTTCAAGTATACATGAGTTCAGAAGTACAGGAGTTCAGGAGTACCAAATATATGGTAATAGTATAATAATCAAGTCCCCGTAAAAGTGATAGCCATGAATATGTCATATAATACACAGGTATCTAGGGTGGTAGTGTCCGGTCAAGAGTCACGATGTCAGGTCCAGGTATTTGTACCACATGAAAGCATATCATATACCGGGTGTCAGGAGCAGGTGTCAAGTATGACACATCAAGTATCGGTGTCGGGTGTCATGTGTCAAATATAGCATGGCAAATATCGGTGTCAAATATAGCATGGCAAGTGTCAGTGTCAAATATAGCATGGCAAATATCAGTGTCAAATATAGCATGGCAAATATCGGTGTCAAATATAGCATGTCAAGTACCGGTGTAAATACCGAGTGCCGGTGTAAATACCGAGTGCTGGTGTCATACATAGCAAGGGGTCATGTACTAAAAATTACAATAGAGTGTTAGGCATGTTAAAATATCCACATATCAATATCATGTTATAAATACAAGAGTAATTATTTTTAAGGTAATAATAAGCACTCGCCTGAAACCGGGATGAAATATGGGTTAAAAATCTGGGAAATCAGCGAACTGTACAAGCATGCCTCTAGCCCATAAATATATATATTAAAGTATATAAATATAAATATTTATATAATTATTAGAGAGGGAATGAGAAAGGAGAGAGAGGAGAGAGAAAGAGAGAGAAAATAGGGGATTTTTAGAAAGAAATTTGGAATAAAAAGGGAAGGGGTATGGGTTGTAATTATAGGGAAGTATTTGGGGATGAGGTGGAGGGTATTTTAGGGAAGTGGAAAGTGGGTGTTTATTTAGGGAATGAAAAGAAAGAAAGAAAGGAGGAATTAAAGAAGGAAGAAGGAAAGAAAGAAAGAAAGAAAAATTGGAGGGAGGGGGTGGCCGTCGGCCTGGCGGCGGCGGCGCAGCTGCCGGGGAGGGGCTGCGCGTGCCCCCCCCTCCCCCCCCCGGGGAGGAGGGGGTGGTGGTTTGTGAGGGTGGTGGTTGTTTGGTGTTGATGGAGAAGGTGGAGGTGGTTAATGGTGGTGGTGGTTATGGTGGTTGTGGTGATGGTTGTGAGGTGGTGGGGAGTTAGAGAAGGAGGAGGAGGTGATGATGAGGTGTTTGGAGTGGTGGAATTGGTGGAAGTTGTGGTGAATTTTGGAGGAGAAGGGTGGTGGTGGTGATGGGTTATGTTGAAATTGGAGATGGTGGAGGGTTGTTGGAAGTTGAAGGAGGTGGTGGAGTGGAGAGGAGGTGTGGGAGGTTGGTTGGCTGGCCTAGGGGTGGCCGGCGGCGGCGGTGGTGATGGAGGAGGCGGCGGTGGATTTGGAGGGGTGGGTTGGTTGTTGGTGGAGAAATGAAATTAGGATGAGAAGAAAAAAGAGAAGAAGGAAGGAAAATAAAAGGAAAAGATGGAGAGGGAGGGAATGGGAGAGAATATGGGGGTAAATGGGGGGCTGCTGCTGTTTGCAGCAGCAGCAGGGAATAGGTCGGTGGTAGGGTGCAGGGCATGGAGGAGAAAGAGAAGAAGAAAAAGAAAGAAAAGAAGAAAAGGGAAAAAGGAAAAATAAGAAAAGGAAAAATAAGAAGAAATTATAAATAAATATATTATAAATAAATATATTATAAAATAATTAAATTATTAGAATATCTTGGGAGTATAAAATAGAGGAGCAGAGAAGGGAAAAACCAAGAAAAGAAAACGTCGATAAAAAATATTATTATTTAAATGGGGCGAAAATTCGACCGTTACTGAAACGTTCCGAAAAATTCTTAAAAATAGAAAATATTATTTTAAGATACTCAGTGAAATCAGAGTCGAGAAATTCAATGTAGTTTTCAAATAAAAAATCCTGAAATCTTCCGGCGATACCAGCCGACACTAGAATCGGTGAAATTTTGATAAATTTAGAAAAATCCCAAATAAATGAATTAAGATAGAAAATGAAATTCTAAGAAGTAACGTGAAAGCCGTTTTGAAAATTCAATCCCATTTGAAAACTAAAAATTCGGGAATCAGTCAGCGATGCCGACCGACACCGGTTTTGGAGATTTTGCAGAAAAATTCTGAAACATTTTAGAAAATCATGAAAAATCTAAAACATTAGAAAACAGTGTCTGAAACTAAAATCGGTCAAATCGGACAACCACAAAGTCAAATCGAGCTACAAGTTGGTATCGGGTTCCCGGTCCGGGTCAGGTCTTACTCTAGGTCTGAGAATCCAGATCCGATACCAAAAACATGAGAAATCACAACTTAAAAATAAATACTGAAAGAAAATTGCAATAATACGGTCAAAAAAGTCGGGACACGTATCTGGGTACGTATCCCGGGAACGGGGTGCTAGAATCTACCCACCTAAAAAAAATTTCGTTCTCGAAATTTCTATAAGGAGGGAGATGAATATGGAAGAGATTACAGTCAAGATGATAATATGATAAAGTGAAAAGGATAAGGAAGATTACCAACTCAGGACACAAAATATCTTAGTTGATCAAAGGAATGATGAGAAGAAGCTGAAATGATAGAAGGGTCTCAAGATCTAAGAAAAAGATTGGGAGGAAGGAATAGATAACACCGTACTTGCGATTGGAATGTATATTCAAGAGTCATGCTCTCCAGCTGCAGATTAATGCATCGTTAATCTGTCAACTGGTTGTACTGACGATGTTAGAACCTAGGCTTTGATACCACCCTGTGGCGCCCCGATCCCGCGGGTACGGAGAAGCCACTGTGACGTATATACGCAGGTCAGAAATACCCTCACGTATATGCGCTAGCATTAATACAGGCAAGAATCAGAGACGGAAGCACAGTGGTAATATACATTCCAACACAAAATACAAGTACATGATTATCACAGAGAGTAATACAATATTACAGGAATATTACATCACCAGATATACAAAAGTACAATACACGAAGAGATATACATAACAAAAGCTGAGAAATGCTCATGAGCAGCAAGAGGGACCTCGGGAGCGAAACAGGAGAAAGCTGGGAGGAAGGACTATGGCGATGTCCGTGATTCTGCTGCACTCTGATCACCACGGGAGGATCCGCTGCGCAATCTGATCTGCTATAGAAAGATCACCATGGTCCAGACTCCAAGATCTGGACATGAGAATCCAGGATTGTCAGATGCACCCGGAGTACATATAACAAAGTCAAGTGGCATGCATATAAGGTACATGTGTACAAGAAAGGTGTACCGTAAATATAAGCATATAAGAACATGCAATGAGACAGTAAGTAAAGCAACTACAAGAAAATCAGTTATATAAGCCCACATTACCGATCGGTGAGATTAGTACGTCGAAGGAATAATCCAAACAAGGAAACCCTCATATATATACCCTATACCTTGCGTCACTGTAATCTGAGTTTATATAACCTGACTTTGCCTTCACAATATATAATGAAACAGTATGGAAGCAATTAAGTAATCCTACAAGATAGCACATGTCTAAATGGTGAGCAGTATAAACCAAGAGTATAGCTAGTCATATATCAGGAGCATGTTATTATTAAATTATTAAGACTCATCTGACTTGTATACGTCGGTATGTCTCCCATCCCACATACCTCAGCATACAGACCGGAGAGTAAGTTATTGGAAACTGATGGAGATCGATGAACCATGCTTAGAATAGATCCCGTACATGCCCGGGACAACGGTCAAGGGGTATCCGGTGCTGAGCCGGAACGTACCGCTAGGTACCAGGACTTATTGTACACTCGAACAAGAATAGGATGTCACCGCTCCCACCGGAATAGGCCCAGGGGCTTATGGTACAACCGGCAGGTAAGGGAGTAGGGGTGCCAGTACACCCCACAGAAGCGCCTGGTGGCCTCCAGGTCGAATCCAAGTATATGGCCGCGCAACACTATAAGACCATCATAAACATGGAGACTATATCGGTACTCATCAGTTTTTCCCATCCCGGTGTAAGTTGTCTAATATTAGAATTTGTCCAGTGATAATGTCCACAAGGTGTTCACAGTAATCTATATTCATGGTTATCCTATTACGGGGGTCAACAGGAGTATAATATTAGGAGTAATGTCAGGAGCCTCCCTATTTCTGGGGTTCAAGTATACAGGAGTTCAGAAGTACAGGAGTACCAAATATATGGTAATAATATAATAATCAAGTCCCCGTAAAAGTGATAGCCATGAATATAACATATAATACACAAGTATCTGGGGTGGTAGTGTCCGGTCAAGAGTCACGATGTCAGGTCCAGTATTTGTACCACATGAAAGCATATCATATACCGGGTGTCAGGAGCAGGTGTCAAGTATGACAAATCAAGTACCGGTGTCGGGTGTCATGTGTCAAATATAGCTGTTGACTGATTTTTCCTGCACACAAAAGTTAGAATATTAGATTAAGAATAGATGTGCAAGGTTCTCAGTTCTAATCCGCGGTAGCAGGGCTATGCGGGTCGTGATCCTCAAGGAGGGACTGCGATGGAAGCGTTAAGCAAGTTAATCTCTAAAATTTATCTTTTTTAGTTAATTGTCACGATGGTATTTACAAAGAAACGTGGTATTTACAATGAGTTGTGGGAAAGAATATTGGAGAGATGTCGATTTAATCTACGAAAAGAAAATAAAAGAAAAGAAAGGAAAACTTATCTCTTTATTTGCTTGCCGTTTGAACCGTTGCGATGTTTTCCCTTTTCTTGGAAGGCGTACAAGCACGGCTTATGGGATCGTCCGCCTTCTTAATCTACTCTACGAAATAAAACAACAAGCTATGAAGACTTGTTCATCGCCATGGGCCGTCAAGGTTCCTTCTTCGGCTAGGTAGTCTCAAAGCGTCAAGTTCTCACGGTTTGCAAGACATCAGAAAAGGAAACAATGTCATAAACCAAAAATAGAAAAACAATGATAGACAAAGATAGAGACACAATAAACATCAAAATAACAAAACAAGCTTTGATTTGATTTAAACAATGGAGGAAAATTTACAACTTACACCGGCTGTCACCATCGGTACAAGAGGATCCCTTCCTCCATGAATGCAACATCTCCTCTCAGCTTTCACAAAAAGAAAATAAAATTTACAATGGAATCTAACCTAAAACCTAAAAACCCTAGCTTTTGGCCCTTTGCTGGACGCTGGACGCTCTGTACGTTGCACTTTGCAGGGATATTTATAGTTCAGAAGAAGATAGAGTCCCGGATGAAATTGTCGACGAAGTCTGGTAGTCAGACTCATCCACTTTGCCGCGCCTTGCCGAGCGTCCGCGGCACTTTTTTTGGCTTCTGACCGCGCGCTTTTGCGCGTGGCCTCTCCTGGTCCGTCCATGTGGGCACCTGCTTCTAGAAGTTGTATCCTGGCCTTTTAATCTGGAGTTTCGAGATAACTTAGTAATCAAGTTACCCTTAAACCAGATTTCTTCAAATCTTCCTCCCACGAATTTCCTTCTCATCTTTGCTTTTATGCTCATCCTGCAAGAGTTTAGGGTTGGGTAGAATTCTATCCTTCCCTCAACTTTAATAATTGCAACTTTAGCCCTTGCATAATTGCACTTTGACAATTGATATTTGCACTTTGACTCTTGGGCTTCAAATATGGGCTTGGATCTGGGCTTTTGGGCTCTTTAAGCTTTATTTCTTTCTTTTTATTATTTCGAGGCCTGCACACAATAAATCACAAAATATTAATAAATGTGCAGAATTATATAAATAAATATGAAAATGTGATGGTAAATATGATGATAAAAATGCACTTTTGACTACCAATCACACCCCCACACTTATCTTTTTGCTCGTCCTCGAGTAAAAAAAAGAAAAAGAAAAAGTTAATCTAACCTAACTCACTTTCGTAGGAATCACGATTGCACTTAGCACGTGCAACAAGCCGTTAAACCTCTAGGTTAACCTAGAGGACGAGTGTTTGTCTCGTGAGGGTTTTCAGCGGATTACACCCACAAAATCCATAAAAAAGAAAATATTTGAATTATATTTGAAGAGACTAAGTAGTCTGTAAGTTTTAGGATCCTCATTTTTATTCATTCTTTAAACTTAGTCTTAATAAAGTTAATTGTTTTCCATTTTAGGTAAGAATTAAAATTGAATTTCTAATATAGTCTTTTTCGTTACCAAAAATCATATGCATCCTTATGTTTTTTACTAGGAATTCCTTAACTTGGACTCTCATGCCTCTTTATTATTTTTATAACATCATCTAATTTTCTTTCGTGTAAGTATAAAGGTTTCTTGAGGCCCTCATACCTAACTAATTGACTATTAGATGTGTTATATAATTTTTTTTTTTTGTATAACTCATCTAATTTTCTTTCGTATAAGTATCAAGGCTTCTTGAGGCCCTAATACCTAACTAATTGATTATTAGATTTGTTAGTACATTTAAGTAATTTTTCCTTAGTTCCCTCGGACTTTCTAATCCACCCATGTAGCGAACTTAAAGTCGATGACTCCCAAACCGGTTGGCTTTAGGGCACCAGGTGAGAAAACACCCCGCGGACTCAAATTCGAGTGAACTAGGCCACAAAACTAAGGTTTTTTTTTTTTTTTTTTTTTTTTTACACTCACCTTTAGGCGTGAATACTTATGCTTCTTGAGGCACATGTATCCAGCTTAATTAGTGATAAATTTTTTTTATTATTATTATTTTTTTATATATGAGGCACAAGGGTCTTTGTCTTAGAATCCTAGATATGCATTAGGTATGCACATTTCCTTAAGGTAAAAATTAAGACTAATTAATTATTCAACTTCTCTCTTATACCTAAAATTTAAACATTTATTTATTTTGACTAAGTTTTTAGAAATCCTAATCATGATTTTCCTAATCCTTAAAACTAACTTAGATTTCTTTCAAAAAATAAGTCAAAATACTTCCTTTTTATAAAATTTTTTTTTTTTATTTTTTTTATTAGCAAATTTTGTTAGTGTCTACCTATGTTAGTATGTTAGTAAAGCCCACCCCCACACTTATCTCATGCATTGTCCTCAATGTATGAATGAATGCATATATGCATGAAACAGCACAAGGGAAGGCGGAAGTTACCTTAGGGTGGTGGTTCCGGAGGTGGTCTAATTGGTCACGAAATGCGGCCCAATCAAGATAACAGATAATTTGGTGGAACCCACCAGAAACTTTCCTTACATAACCCACTAAAATATATGTATATCATTTTTTAGAATTTCCACCCCATCAAATTTCCAAATTTCATAATAAATTTCAGAGTTAATTGTCTCAACCTCCTTGTCCCAAAATGGAGTATGAAAAGATGGAATGATTGACTTGGACATGGGAAGTACGGGAACGAATACTGACTCAGGAAGAAGCTCAAATCAAGTAAGGGCTCAGGAGTCGGGCTAAGTTCGAGAAGTGGGTCCAAGTCAAAAAATTGAAACTCAAGTCCACAATCATCTTCCCACAATGGAATGTGACTCAATGGTGGTGATTCAAGTTCAGGAATGATAGATGTGGGAATCAAAACTGACTCTAAAATATTACCTAAGTCGGGTAACAAAACAGGAGTCAATAATGATTCAGGAATTTGAACTTGATCATAGATTTGAGAATCTAGGTCACATTCGAGTTCTAATTCGGGAAAGGAAAAACTTGCCAAATTATCAGAATTTGAAGTTTCGGCAAGTTCACAAGATGGTACTGAATTAGAAACTTGTTGTCCCAAGCAACTTGGTTCGTCGGCTCTAATCGAGTGGTCATCGATATCAGAATCAGCCGGCCGGTGTAAGCATTCCACCATCAAATCTATGTCATGATCACGGGCTAATTTAGCCTCAGTCATGGCAGCTAGCATCCCTTCATAGTCGATAGGTGGATCATATTCTGATTGGACTTGAAAATAGGACGGGTAATCGTGATAAATTTGTGAGTCGCTGGACTCACGCATCATCATGTCTAAAATTGATGGTGATTTTTGCTTGGACTCATTCCTACTCATCATTTCCAAGATAGATGGATTTCTATTCTGAATGGGTGGATCTGAGTATGAATTTTGGGAAGAATGTGAACTAGATGGATATGAAGGATAATTAGGTTGAGAATTAGACTCGGGGGACTCGAAACCACATGAACTCTGTGACGAGTTGAAATTATTATGAAGATTATAGTCATAAGATGGAGTGTGTGGGTTATATTCATTCGGATAAGACCATTCCGACACACTAGATTGGTCAAAGTTATGATATGCCGGGTTGGTAATATCCGAATAACAGTTAGGTGTGTAATATGGATTAAAATAGGAATTATTATTATATGCCATATCACACCAACACAAACAAAACAAAAAGAAAACAAACAAAGAAAAAGCAAAAAAAAAAAAAAAGAAAAAATTCTAACCTAAGTTAGGGTAGACCTATGACCTAGACGACTCCTAACTGGTTAGACTTTCCACGGGAGGTCGGGTGCAGACTTTGACCACAAGTTAATCAGCCAGGTCGGGGCAAGAGTGGTGGGAGGTTTTCCGTCAAAGACGTTCCTTAATTAAATAACCACCACACTTCGGGCTTTCGGCCCTCAATCCCCTTCCTAGACACTGATTTGGCAAGAGTCAACTTCCAACACTGTTCCCCCTTAGGATAATCTCCTAATTGAGTCCGAGTGTCCCTAGGGCCAACGTCTACTAATTTTTAAGTTAGGCTTGGGTTAGTGAGTGCTTGGGATATGATTTTTGGGCTAAGAAAGGTGATGAAATCCCCACCTTATCTTGTTAATGGGTTATGCCCTTAAGATGAATTAGTGCAAGTGTACAAGATAAATAGATAAGAATCACTCAAAGCAGAAAATCAACCAAGAGATGAATCCTATTCTACATGCAATGCGTACGTACCTTGCTCCTCCAGCACTCTTCAACAGTAAATAAAAAATTGAAAAGACACGTGCCTAATATGCAAACGTCTAATCAAATTTTTATTTTTAACAACCAATAATTTACTGTTGAATTATTAGCAATTTACAGGTGTATCACAGAACAAAACAGAATATATCAATAAGCAGTATTTTAATTTACAGAGACCTGCAAAAAAATTCAGTGAGTAATTCACTGCAATTGCCGCGGATCCGCGGCTCTGGCCGCGTTTCCGCGGCAAAGTTGCAGGTCCTTGTGCTCTGCCTTCGAGGGCAGAGGCACAGGATAGCTATATGTCCACTGCTGCGATAAGTTTCTGTTTCCTGTTCTCCAAACCTGCAAACAGAAAAGAATAAAGAATTAGTTAAAATTAAATTTTTTTATTTTAGAGATAACTTACCGTCCCTCCCCGGCAACGGCGCCAATTTGTTGACTGATTTTTCCTGCACACAAAAGTTAGAATATTAGATTAAGAATAGATGTGCAAGGTTCTCAGTTCTAATCCGCGGTAGCAGGGCTATGCGGGTCGTGATCCTCAAGGAGGGACTGCGATGGAAGCGTTAAGCAAGTTAATCTCTAAAATTTATCTTTTTTAGTTAATTGTCACGATGGTATTTACAAAGAAACGTGGTATTTACAATGAGTTGTGGGAAAGAATATTGGAGAGATGTCGATTTAATCTACGAAAAGAAAATAAAAGAAAAGAAAGGAAAACTTATCTCTTTATTTGCTTGCCGTTTGAACCGTTGCGATGTTTTCCCTTTTCTTGGAAGGCGTACAAGCACGGCTTATGGGATCGTCCGCCTTCTTAATCTACTCTACGAAATAAAACAACAAGCTATGAAGACTTGTTCATCGCCATGGGCCGTCAAGGTTCCTTCTTCGGCTAGGTAGTCTCAAAGCGTCAAGTTCTCACGGTTTGCAAGACATCAGAGAAGGAAACAATGTCATAAACCAAAAATAGAAAAACAATGATAGACAAAGATAGAGACACAATAAAACATCAAAATAACAAAACAAGCTTTGATTTGATTTAAACAATGGAGGAAAATTTACAACTTACACCGGCTGTCACCATCGGTACAAGAGGATCCCTTCCTCCATGAATGCAACATCTCCTCTCAGCTTTCACAAAAAGAAAATAAAAATTTACAATGGAATCTAACCTAAAACCTAAAAACCCTAGCTTTTGGCCCTTTGCTGGACGCTGGACGCTCTGTACGTTGCACTTTGCAGGGATATTTATAGTTCAGAAGAAGATAGAGTCCCGATGAAATTGTCGACGAAGTCTGGTAGTCAGACTCATCCACTTTGCCGCGCCTTGCCGAGCGTCCGCGGCACTTTTTTGGCTTCTGACCGCGCGCTTTGGCGCGTGGCCTCTCCTGGTCCGTCCATGTGGGCACCTGCTTCTAGAAGTTGTATCCTGGCCTTTTAATCTGGAGTTTCGAGATAACTTAGTAATCAAGTTACCCTTAAACCAGATTTCTTCAAATCTTCCTCCCACGAATTTCCTTCTCATCTTTGGCTTTTATGCTCATCCTGCAAGAGTTTAGGGTTGGGTAGAATTCTATCCTTCCCTCAACTTTAATAATTGCAACTTTAGCCCTTGCATAATTGCACTTTGACAATTGATATTTGCACTTTGACTCTTGGGCTTCAAATATGGGCTTGGATCTGGGCTTTTGGGCTCTTTAAGCTTTATTTCTTTCTTTTTATTATTTCGAGGCCTGCACACAATAAATCACAAAATATTAATAAATGTGCAGAATTATATAAATAAATATGAAAATGTGATGGTAAATATGACGATAAAATGCACTTTTGACTACCAATCAATAGCATGGCAAGTATCAGTGTCAAATATAGCATGGCAAGTGTCGGTGTCAAATATAGCATGGCAAATATCGGTGTCAAATATAGCATGGCAAATATCAGTGTCAAATATAGCATGTCAAGTACTGGTGTAAATACCGAGTGCCGGTGTAAATACCGAGTGCCGTGTCATGCATAGCAAGGGGTCATGTACTAAAAATTATAATAGCAAGTGTTAGGCATGTTAAAATATCCACATATCAATATCATGTTATAAATACAAGAGTAATTATTTTTAAGGTAATCATAAGCACTCGCCTGAAATCGGGATGAAATACCAGTTAAAAATTCGGTAAATCAGCGAACCGTACGAGCAGGCTTCTAGCCTATAAATATATATATATATTAAAGTATATAAATATAAATATTTATATAATTATTAGAGAGGGAATGAGAGAGGAGAGAGAGGAAAGAGAAAGAGAGAGAAAATAGGGGATTTTTAGAAAGAAATTTAGAATAAAAAGGGGAGGGGAATGGGTTGTAATTATAGGAAAGTAATTTGGGGATGAGGTGGAGGGTATTTTAGGAAAGTGGAAAGTGGGTGTTTATTTAGGGAATGAAAAGAAAGAAAGAAAGGAGGAATTAAAAAAGGAAGAAGGAAAGAAAGAAAGAAAGAAAAAGTGGAGGGAGGGGGTGGCCGTCGGCCATCGTCGGCTGCGCCGGGGAGGGGCTGCGCGTGCCCCCCCTCAGGGAGGAGGGGTGGTGGTTTGTGAGGGTGGTGGTGGTTGTTTGGTGTTGATGGAGAAGGTGGAGGTGGTTGATGGTGGTGGTGGTTATGGTGGTTGTGGTGATGGTTGGAGGTGGTGGGGAGTTGGAGAAGGATGAGGAGGTGATGATGAGGTGTTTGGAGTGGTGGAATTGGTGGAAATTGTGGTGAATTTTGGAGGAGAAAGTGGTGGTAGTGATGGGTTATGTTGAAATTGGAGATGGTGGAGGGTTGTTGGAGGTTGAAGGAGGTGGTGGAGTGGAGAGGAGGTGTGGGGGGTTGGTTGGCCGGCCTAGGGGTGGCCAGCGGCGGTGGTGATGATGGAGGAGGAGGCGGTGGATTTTGAGGAGGTGGGTTGGTTGTTGGTGGAGAAATGAAATGAGGATGAAGAAGGAAAAAGAGAAGAAGGAAGGAAATAAAAAGGAAAAGATGGAGAGGGAGGGAATGGGAGAGAAGATAGGGGGAAATGGGGGGCTGCTACTGTTGTTGCTGTTTGCAGCAGCAGGAGGGAATGGGTCGGTGGTAGGGTGCAGGGCATGGAGGAGAAAGAGAAAAGAAGAAAAAGAAAGAAAAGAAAAAAAAGGAAAAATGAAAAATAAGAAAAGGAAAAAAATAAGAAGAAATTATAAATAAATATATTATAAAATAATAAAATTATTAGAATATCTTGGGAGTATAAAATAAAGGAGCAGAGAAGCAAAAAGCATGAAAAGAAAACATCGATAAAAAATATTATTATTTAAATGGGGCGAAAATTCGACCGTTACAGAAACGTTCCAAAAAATTTTTAAAAATAGAAAATATTATTTTAAGATACTCGGTAAAATCATATTCGAGAAATTCATTATAGTTTTCAAATTAAAAATCCTGAAATCTTCCAGCGATACCGGCCGACACCAGAATCGGTAAAATTTTGATAATTTAGAAAAATCCCAAAAATGAGTTAAGATAGAAAATAAAATTCTAAGAAGTAACGTGAAAGCCTTTTTTGAAAATTCAATTCCGTTTGAAAACTAAAATCTGGGAATCAGTCAGCGATGCCGACCGACACCGGTTTTGGAGATTTTGCAGAAAAATTTTGAAAATTTTAGAAAATCATGAAAAATCTAAAACATTAGAAAACAGTGTCTGAAACTGAAATCGGTCAAATCGGACTACCAGAAAGTCAAATCGGGCTACAGGCTGGTATCGGGTTCCCGGTCTGGGTCAGGGCTTACTCTAGGTCTGAGAATCCAGATCCGATACCAAGAACATGAGAAATCACAACTTAAAAATAAATACTAAAGAAAATTGAAATAATACGGTCAAAAAAGTGGGGACACGTATCTGGGTACGTATCCCGGGAACGGGATGCTAGAATCTACCCACCTAACAAAAATTTCGTACTCGAAATTTCTATAAGAAGGGAGATGAACATGGAAGAGATTACAGTCAACGATGATAATTTGACAAAGTGAAAAGGATAAGGAAGATTACCAACTCAGGACACAAAATATCTGAGTTGATCAAAGGAATGACGAGAAGAAGCTGAAATGATAGAAGGGTCTCAAGATCTAAGGAAAAGATTGGGAGGAAGGAATAGATAACACCGTACTTGCGATTGGAATGTATATTCAAGAGTCATGCTCTCCAGCTGCAGATTAATGCATCGTTAATCTGCCAACTAGTTGTACTGAGGATGTTAGAACCTAGGCTCTGATACCACCCTGTGGCGCCCCGATCCCCCGGGTACGGCCACTGCGATGTATATATGCAGGACGGAAATACCCTCACGTATATACGCTAAGCATTAGTACAGGCAAGAATTAGAGACGGTAGAACAGTGGAAATATACATTCCAACACAAAATATAAGTACATGATTATCACAGAAAGTAATACAATATTACAAGAATATTACATCACCAGATATACAAAAGTACAATACACGAAGAGATATACATAACAAAATCTGAGAAATGCTCACGAGCAGCAAGAGGGACTTCGGGAGCCAAATAGGAGAAACCAGGGAGGAAGGACTACGGCGATGTCCGAGCTTCTGCTGCACTCTGATGACCACGGGAGGATCCGCTGCGCAATCTGATCTGCTACAGAAAGATCACCATGGTCCAGACTCCAGGATCTGGACATGAGAATTCAGGGTTGTCAGATGCAACCCGCGAGTACATATAACAAATCCAAGTGGCATGCATATCAGGTACATGTGTACAAGAAAGGTGTACCGTAAATATAAGCATATAAGAACATGAATGAGACAGTTGTTGGCCCAAAGGCCCATCACTCTAGTTTTGATGATGATCAACTCATGTAGTTATAATACTAATGATCTTGTGTTTATATAGTCTCAGATTTATGATCAAGATCTTAGTAGGTGTGTAGCTTCAACAAAGGATTTAAAGTCAAGTTTTGGAGCTAACACGGTTTGATTCAAGAGCCTATGCATCAAGACCACATCAAGTACTCAAGAGGAGTCTAGCTCGTTGGATCAAGTTTGGACCAAGTCAAGAAGGAGAAGAAGACTTCAAGTGAAGACTTCAAGATCAAGACTTGTGTCTAGGTTTGTTTTTATAAGATTTTGTTTTTAGATAAAATGTAAAGGATAGAATAGTTGGTGGATTGCTCAAGTATACCATATACACACACACTCTTGATTTAGATGAGTTTTCATAAAAGAATTTTTATTTTGGAAAAATACAAAAGAATTTTCTTTTAGAAAATACCGGTTTGGTTTTTGGTATTCAAAGTTTACATGTATTTAACCAAAACCAAATTTAGAGCTTAATGTCAAAAACATAGATATTTCACCATGTATGTGTAGTGGATCATATCCTTACACTCTATGCTTTAAAAGAGTTTAAAATATCTTATTTTTGTATTTGGAGAAGTTTTTGAAAAACCAATTTTGGAAAAATACAGTTTTCGTTTTTAGCCAAAATTTCTAAGTTACAAAAATAGTTCAAATTATTTGTAACATGTCTTGATTTTGCTCAAGCATGTTTGTTATCAAAGTATAATGTTAAAACTATTTTTGTAGATTTTTTCATGATTTTATGGGATTTTATTTGAGCCAAAATGACCAACCTTTTAATCCCTAAAATGTCTGTTCTGGCTTCTGCTGGTCGACCGTTCTTGAAGTCGGTCGACCGGTCGGTCAACCGACGTGCACAGAATGTGCACGCCAGGACTGCTGGAGGGCCGGTCGACCGACCCGATCGACCGCAGAGAGCCTCTGCTCTCTGGAAAGCCCCGGACGACCGGGACGGTCGACCGACAGAGAAGTCTGTTCTCTGTTCCAGGGTCTCGGTCGACCGGGCCGGTCGACCGCTGCCCCAACGATCAGAAATCTGACCGTTGGCGGTCGACCGGGCCGGTCGACCGTCAGCCGTCAGGGCTGATTTTTTGCCCCAACGGCTAGTTTTTCTAGCCTATATATATGGGGGTTTGTGGGCTGTTTTACACAAGATTTTAAGAAGAGTTTTGGGCCAGTTTTTTCTACTTATTTCATTGGTTATATCCACAAGTTTTAGAGCCAATATTTCCAAATCAAAAGAGAGTTTATCAAGAGTGTTTTCAAAGTGATTTTCTTGAGTTTTCCTCCACCAATTCAATCCTTGTTTTCTCACACAACACTTGAGCCATCCATTGCTATATCTACCTATAGGAGTGTTATTGTGAGAGTTTTTATTGGTGATCAAAGTGTTTAGATCACCAAGAGTTCCTTCTTGTACTTTGAGGAGACGGACTTGCGGGTTCGTGGTGTTTCGAGTTTGTGTGAACTCGGTGTTTGAGGTGCGGCCTCGGCGAGCTTGTGGGCTTGCGGTGTGTATGGGACTAGAGAGTCCAAGGAGTTCAAGTGTGAACTCGCCTTGTAGGTGTTGCAGCACCGAGTGATCCGGTGGGATCGGTTTATAGTGGAAATCCTTCAAGTGTTGAAGGCGGGGACGTAGAGCAAGTGTGCTCGAATCTCGAAACAAATCTCCCGTGTTTGCGATTGCTCTCTCTCTATCTCTTACTTGTTTATATCTTGCATGCTTATATTGTGTTTATCTTTATATGCTTGATATACATATTGTGCTTAATTGTTATATGCTTGGGGGTTGTTTGCTAACACTTGTATTCAACCAAGAGAGCCAACGCGACACCTCAACTCTTATTTAGAGGAATCTTGAGGAGTTAGTCCAGAGCCCTTCACGGGGAATCCGGCTACACTCTTGTGTTATACGTGGTGTTTAGTGTAATAAGTTTTTAATTCCACATTTATTAACCATTAGATTAGTCATCACCTATTCACCCCCCCTCTAGGTGATTTACAATTGTATCAGAGCTAAGTGCTCTTGATTTGGGTCTTACAACCTAGAGTTAAAGATCCTCATTTTTAGGCTAATCACAATATTTTTACACACACCATGGATTTCATGTCACCTCCCACCTTTGACATTCTTAACATCCAAACTTGGAAGGTAAAGATGTCTTTGTACCTCAAAGGCCTAGATATTCATGTTTATTTTGTCACTACTAGAGATTCCTATTGTTTAAATGGCAAAAATATTAAGGCTAATGCAAAGGCCATTCATGCTTTCAAAAGTACCCTAAATGATGAATATTTATCTAGGGTTTCTAACATTGATTCAGCTTTTGTAGTATGGAACACAATTCTCTCCCTTGGCGAACAAGAACAATACTATGCGGGGAGCGACTCGGATGTTGGAAGTGACACTTCCAACGTGTGCTACATGGTCCAAGGGGATAACCCCCTTGAGGTAACTACCGAATCCGAGGTAGAAGAGGATGTTGATATGTCTTATGATGAGCTTGAATCATTTTGTCAACAACTCTTAGAAAAATATGAATTGCTTAAGAAAGATAATAAGAAAATGAAAAATAAATTTGAGTGCATGTTAAAAGAAAATGATTCCTTTAAACAAAAAGTTGCATGCATTGAAAAGGAAAATGAAAGTTTGAAAAATGAAAATGTTTCCTTGATGTCTAAATTAAATGATCTTTGTGAAGGAAACACTACTTTGAAAAATAAAATTATTTTGGTGGAAAAACAAAAGGATGTTGTTTTGCAAGAAAACAACTCTTTAAAAAGAAAAATTGTTGAAAAAGAAAAAGAAAAAGTTTCTAAAAAGAATAAGAATAATGATTCTCTATCTCACCATGCCTTACATGCTACTATTAATCAAAATGAGATTAAATCTTTAAAAAATAAAATAAATTGTTTGAGCTCAACTTTGAGCACATGTGCATTTAACCATAATAGATTAGAGTCATTGTTTTCAAAGAAACAAACTCCATATGTTCATGCACATCATCCACATCATCCATATTCACTATTTGCACATCATGATCACACACATACACATATGCATGCTAGAGTGTACAAGTGTACATATTGTGGCCGCAAAGGCCATTTAGCAAAGTTTTGTTTTGATAAGTTACATCATATTAATTTTGCTAACAAAAATGTTTGGGTTCCTTATAAGACTAATCCTCAAGGACCCAAAGAAAATGGGTGCCAAAATCCCCACCTTGTGTATTTGATGTAGGTGCGGGCTCTCACAAAACGTGAGAAGGATGGTACCTTGGTGGTGGTTGCACATGGACATGATGGACATACTTTTGATGCACCGCTATCAAGGAGGTTTGGTGGGACAACCACCATGTTTTGGAGAATTAGAGCATAGTTCTTTGGTTTGGTAACTATCTCTAAAACTCCTAGTTTAGTTTACATGCTTTTCATTGATGATTTCTTTAGCATGTTCATGTTTTTAGGCTTCATGTGGTAAATACTAGTTTAAATGTAGTTTTTATCAAAACTTGGGTATATACGTGTACAAGTAGTGAGCAATAAATTGATTCATATATGTTTGCACTTCATTGTTCATTTGTACTCACTATATGCACATGTATAGCTAGTTTTGATGATTCTCTCATTTACACTTATTTTGCCAATTTTCATGTTTTTACTTCATGTATATGTATTTTGTATTCAAATCTAATAAATATACATGTATGCCCCATGAGTCATTTGCCTTCATGCAATTTACATTATGGACTCTTTTTATGTTTGGGATATGTATGCATATTGTTAGGATTGGATAAATCATACATATACCTAGAAGTTTGTTTTTAAGATGAAAATGAATTTTATGATTTTCATCTTTATATAAAAAAATTTCATGATTTGATTTGATAAAAATAAGATTCATGCTTGTTTTGAGCTTCCTTGATTATCTTCATGAAAATGCTACTCACATGATTATGGTGCACTCACATTTCATTTGTTTACTCATGACATTGTTTTCATGAGAAATTTTGAGCTTTATATATTTCGAGTGTCAAATCTTGTGTTTTTAGCATGTTCATGAATTAATTATTTGGTTTCATGTTTTTGAAGGATCTTTAACTAGTTTTTTCAAAAATTATCTTTAACAAGTTATTATTCTTCATTTGGTAGTGTTTTTCACTATAAAATATTCTAAAACCCTATGTTTTGAAAACCCCTACCTACACTGTAATGGGTGGTCAGATGGGCGATTATGCCTTGCAAGCCCTATTGAAAATCTTTTACCTTGAGCATATAAAGGGTGGTAAGTTATGAGTTATATACTTGATCTTAATTGATATTTTTTTGTATATACTCATATTTTGTTTCCTATATATGTATGCTTCATTTCAAATAATATCAATTTCTATTGATATTTTCATTTTCATACATATATATGATTTGTTTGTGCTTGGTTAAAATCGATTTTCATATTTAAAGCACAAAGTATGTTTATGCTAAGCTTAATTCAAATCCTTATTTTTGAAAAGTCACCTAGAGGGGGGGTGAATAGGTGACAATGCTAATCTATGAACTAAATGTGGAATTTAATAACTTAATGCAAATACACTCAAGTGCTAACAACAAGTGATGCACACTGTTGGCCCAAGGTTACAATCACCCTTGTTTAGTGTATTTTGATGATTACAAAACATATTAGTTATTTGTACTAATAACAATTGTTGTTTAAGTGTGTTTCAGGTTTATTATCATACTAGAAGTACTCTCACTCAAATACAAGGTTTTTGGGACTCAAGACAATTCAATTTGGGCTCAAGTTGCAATATTGAAGATCAAGTGAAGATAGCCCACCTTGAAGAATAGCTTTGAAGTCTTTTAGAAAGTTTGTAAGTTTAGAATGTTAAAGTTTGAATATAGGAAATTTGGCTCTAGGATTTGCACACACACTTGTTTCATGTATTTCCTATGTTTTGAAAATGGTTATTGAAAATGGTTATTTCTAAGTTTTATGCCTTAGTTTATATATACATGTACCAAAGCTTTATATCTTGAAAAACTTGTTTAAAACATGTGTATAAACTATTTTCTGCATAATACTTAGCTATATGTATTTTTAAAATATTTATCAAAATTTTTCTAACTCAAAACAGCCCAGTTTTTCAGGTTCAGGCAACATCGGTCGACCGGCCCGGTCGACCGGCGCTGTGTCTGGACATGCACTGTTTGTGCATGTCCGTCGGTCGACCGGACCGGTCGACCGACGGAGAGCATTCTGCTCTCGGGAATTTTCGGTCGACCGGACCGGTCGACCGGAAGAAGGAAACTATGTTTCCTCCTTTTGGGTCGGTCGATCGGACCGGTCGACCGGGAGCCAACGGCTACTTCCAGCTAGGCTGGCGGTCGACCGGACCGGTCGACCGCCAAGCCTGCAACTTAGCAACGGCTCTTTCCTCTTTGGGCAATTCTGAAAATCTGTTTTCTTTTTCTGCTTTAACAGATTTTTGGAGATTTGTTGGGGAGCTTTTTCAGAGAAAATAAGACAAAAAGAAATTGTTTTTAACCTATTTTTAAGCCTATAAATAGAGGAGAACTCTCTCTTGCATTTAACTAAGAAAAATCCTCAAGTTTTTGTTGTTTTCAAAAGAGAAAAGAAAAATTGTTTGAAGCTTTCAATTCCTACTCTTTCAAGATTGTTTTTTAGTTGTGTTTGATTCTCTATATCACTCTACAACTGAAGTTTTCTCACCACACTTCATAGAGCCAAAAATCCTATACTCATTCTATAGTGAAGTTGTAATTGAAGTGAGAGTGTTTGTAAAAAAGGTTTGTGAAAAGTGTAGTGATCTTGTTGTGATCACTTTGTTCTTGTAATTCCTTCTTGTGGAGCAACCTCTTCGGTAGAGGTCCTTTGTACTCGGTGGAGCTCGGTGCTCGGTCTTCGGTAGACCAATTGTAAAGGCATCCTCGGTGGATAGTGGAAACCCTTCACGGAGGTGAAGGCGGGGACTAGAGCAAGTGTGCTCGAACCTCGAAACAAATCATCTTGTTTGCGATTGCCTTTGCGTTATTCTTGCTTTCAATTTCTCTTGCTTTATATTGTCTTGAATTATTTGCTTGAGAACTAACCCTCTACTTGTGCAATCTTGTCTTGTTTACTTTACTTGCAATACTTGTTGTGATACATTGTGTGCATTTCATTTCTCATCATCATACTTGGCATTGATCGATCACACCTCTATACAACACGATTGCATTGCGCACCTCTAACCCATTTTAAGGGGAATTGGGAGGAAGGAGTTCAGAACCTCGCAAGGGGTATTCGGCTCTTAGTCGTGTTTTGAGAGATCGTTGCATCACTCATTTAATTAAAGTTTAAAAAGATCATTAGATTAGCATTCACACCTATTCACCCCCCCTCTAGGTGTTTTTCAATTGGTATCAGAGCTTGGACTCTAGGATTTGGTTTAACAACCTTAGAGAAGATCCTAATTTGCTAATCATTTCATTCATATTCATATAGTAAAAATGGCCGATGGAATTAAGACCCCTCCTAAGTTTGATGGACTTAACTTTCCCATATGGAAAGTTAAGATGACCGTGTTTTTGCAATCTCTAGGTAGCCGAGTTGCAAAGGCCGTGACTAAGTCCTTTAGTGTACCCCCCCGGTGACGAATCCACTTGGTCCGAAATAGAGACTAAGGAATTCGATGCCAATGCCAAAGCTCACTATGCACTTCTACAAGCCCTTAATGATGATGACATATCTAGGGTTATCCATTGCAAATCCGCATATGAGATTTGGTCACACTTGATAGTCACACATGAGGGGACCTCACAAGTAAAGAAGGCTAAGATTGACCTTCTTCGGTCTCAATATGAACATTTAGCATGCAAGAAAATGAAACCATAGATGATATGGTTACAAGATTTACCAAGATTACTAATGGACTCTCTTCTTTAGGTGAAGATATCAACAATGATCAAAGAGTAAGGAAGATCATCCGAGCTCTTCCTCCTTCATGGGAAGTTAAAGCAACAACCTTGAAGGAACTCAATGACAATGAAGAGATGGAGCTTATAGGACTCATTGGGAACCTCAAAACCCATGAGATGGAAAGGAAAGCAAGGGAGGAAATGGCTCCTTCCAAAAAGAAGACTATCGCCTTCAAGAGTCAAGCTACACACTCCGATGAAGACGATGAAGAAGAAGATGATGAGGAGCTCTCACTCCTTGTTAAGAATGTCCGGAGGATGTACAACAAGGCGAAGTACCAAGGTAGAAGAAGATGGCAAGGAGGCAAAGAAGAAAGAAAGATCACTTGTTTCAATTGCCAAAAGCCCGGACACATTGTTGCGGAATGTCCGGACAAAGCTAAGCCCTCCACTTCAAAGAAGCCTTATAAGAAGAAGGCTATGAAGGCAACTTGGGATTCGAAGACCGAATCCGAGGAAGAAATAGACACCGCCAACATGTGCTTCATGGCCAATGAAAGCACAAGCAAGGTAACCCCTTCCACCCCTTTTGATGATGAACTCTCCATGGATGAACTAGGAGAAGCTTTTGTTGAGTTATCACAAAATTATGATTTCTTAAAGAAAAAGTATTTAAAAATAAAAAAGGAAAATGAATCTTTAAGTCTTCAAGTTTTTACTCTTACAAAGGAAAAAGATGATTTGGTTTCCACCTTGGCCACTACTAAAAATGATTTTGAAAAATATAAGATTTCTTGCAAAGGTAAGACCCCACTAATTGATTCTAATGAAGTTTCTATACTTAAGGAAAGATTAGACTCATTAAGTGTTGTTTTGAAAAATTGTGAGTTTAACAAGAAGAAAATTGAGGCTATGTTTCCTAAGAAACAAGCCCCAAAGAAAAATGCTCATGCTCATGTGCATGTTCATGCTACACAACCTAAACAACATGGTAAAACCCCAAAACATGCTCACACTACACATCATGCTTTCATGTATAGAAAAGTGTACTCATGTTCACATTGTGGGCGGAAAGGACACTTAGCTAATTTTTGTTATGATAGACTAAGTACATCACATCATAATGTTTGGGTTCGTAACACTAACTTTCAAGGACCCAAGAAAGTTTGGGTACCAAAGTCAACAATTGTTTTAAATGATGTAGGTACTTTCCAAAGCCCAACGACGTAGAGGTTTGTGGTATCTTGATAGCGGTTGCTCAAGGCACATGACTTGGGACATCAACAACTTTGCAACCCTATCAAGATATCATGAAGGTGGCACCGTCACCTTCGGAGATGACGCCAAGGGTAAAATCATCGGTATTGGTAATGTAAAACTTGGCACCTCTCCTTTAATTGAAAATGTAGTTTTAGTTGATGGCCTCAAGCATAATCTCTTGAGTGTTAGTCAACTTTGTGATAAAGGTTTGATGTAGTTTTTGATAATGTTTCTTGTAAAGTAATTGATAGAACTTCTAATGTTTGTGTATTTTCCGGTTTTCGTGAAAGCAATGTTTATATGATTGATATGTTGAATATGTCTTGTAATATTACTTGTTTGAAAGCCCTCGATGATGACTCTTGGTTGTGGCATAGGAGATTAGGGCATATTTCTTTTGATCATATTTCTAGATTAAATTCAAAGGAAATGGTGAAAGGTATTCCTTGCTTGAATTTTGAAAAGGACCGAGTTTGTGACGCATGTCAATTTGGGAAACAAACTAAGTCTTCTTTCAAGTCAATTAAGGATATCATGACATCACGTCCTTTGGAATTAATCCATATGGATCTATTTGGCCCAACACAAACCAAAAGTCTAAGTGGGAATAGATTTGCTTATGTTTTGGTTGATGATTTTTCAAGATTTACATGGGTTTTCTTTCTTGAACACAAAACCAAGCATTTTCGTATTTCCAAACTTTTAAGAAAAGAGTAGAAAAAGAAAAAGATTCTTTGATTTTGAGAATAAGAAGTGATAGAGGAGGTGAATTCATTAACCAACCTTTACCACTTTTTGTGATGAACATGGAATAAAGCATGAACTTTCTTGTCCTAGAACTCCACAACAAATGGAGTAGTTGAACGGAAAAATAGAACATTACAAGAGATGGCTAGGACAATGCTAAGTGAATACGGTCTACCACATTATTTGTGGGCCGAGGCCGTTAATACATCATGCTACATATCAAATCGAGTTTTCTTGTGTAAAAATACTACTAAAACTTCTTTTGAAATGTACTTTTCTAGAAAACCAAATGTTTCTTATTTCAAAGTTTTTGGATGCAAATGTTTTGTTTTAAATACAAAAGATAATTTGGGAAAATTTGATCCCAAATCTTATGAGGCTATTTTTGTAGGTTACTCAAATACTAGTAAGGCTTATAGAGTTTTCATTAGATCATCATTGACTATTGAAGAGTCTATTCATGTTAAGTTTGAGGAATCTAACAAGTTTGTTAAGAATGTTGTAGAAATAGATGCATTGGATGAAGGTATGGAGAAAGTGACCTTGGAGGATGCTTCTACTATGGGAGACAAACCAAAAGATGATGAAGGAAGCAAGCTAAAGTGGAAGAGGCACAAGGGAATGAAAATCAAACACATGAGGTGGAGCCTACTCAACCACTACCAAAGGATTGGAGATACAATCCACATCATCCCAAGGACCTCGTCATAGGTGAAGTATCAAAAGGGTAACCACTCGCTCTAGACTTCATGACTATTGTGGTAACTATGCATTCATTTCTCATATTGAACCAAAAATGTGCTCGAAGCCGAGACCGATTCATATTGGTTGCTAGCCATGCAAGAGGAGCTCAATCAATTTGAGCGCAACCAAGTTTGGCACCTTGTTCCTAGGCCCACGATAGACCAACAATTGGTACTAAGTGGATTTTTAAGAATAAGTTGGATGAATCGGGTAATGTAGTTAGAAACAAGGCTAGGTTAGTTGCCCAAGGTTACACTCAAATCGAAGGAATCGATTTTGAAGAAACCTTTGCACCCGTAGCACGGCTTGAAGCCATACGGATGACACTAGCATTTGCCTCATATAAAGATTTCAAATTATTTCAAATGGATGTTAAAAGTGCTTTTCTAAATGGATTTATTAAAGAGGAGGTGTATGTTGAACAACCCCCCGGGTTTGTTGATCCTACACATCCGGATTTTGTTTTTAAATTAGATAAAGCTCTTTATGGTTTGAAACAAGCCCCTAGGGCTTGGTATGAAAGACTTTCTTCATTTTTGACTTCAAATGGTTTTAGAAAGGTAAAATTGACACAACTTTGTTTACAAAACATGTAGAAAAGGATATTCTTATTGTGCAAATTTATGTGGATGATATTATTTTGGTTCTACTAATGAATCTCTTTGCAAAGCTTTTGAATCATGCATGAAGGATGAATTCGAAATGTCTATGATGGGGGAGCTCAACTATTTCCTTGGACTCCAAATCAAGCAAAGGAAGGATGGGATCTTCATCAATCAAGCCAAGTACACAAAGGAACTAATCAAGAGATTCGGGCTTGAAGGATCGAGAGTAAGCAAAACTCCCATGGCAACAACTACAAAGCTTGACAAGGATGAACAGGTAAAAGTGTAGACATTAAACTTTATAGAAGCATGATTGGTAGTTTGCTTTATTTAACGGCTAGTAGGCCGGATATTATGTTTTCCGTTTGTCTTTGTGCACGTTTTCAATCTTGTCCTAAAGAATCTCACATAATTGCGGTTAAACGCATAATTAGATACCTTAAGGGCACTATTGAAATGGGTTTGTGGTATCCTAAACCGGATTATTTAAAATGAAGAGTTTTTCGGATGCCGACTACGCGGGTTGTAGGGTAGATAGGAAGAGCACAAGTGGAACATGTCAATTCTTAGGTAATTGTCTTGTATCTTGGTCTTCCAAAAAGCAAAATTCGGTAGCCCTATCAACCGCCGAGGCGGAGTATGTTGCGGCCGGAGCTTGTTGTACACAAGTTCTTTGGATGAAACATACTCTCCTTGACTATGATTTACACTTTGATCATGTTAAAATATTTTGTGATAATACTAGTACTATTCACATGACAAAGAATGCAAATCAACATAGTAAAACCAAACACATTGACATTAGGTATCACTTTCTTAGAGATCATTATGAGAAAGGTGATATTGATATTGATTATGTTTCTACCGATTTTCAACTTGCCGATATTTTTACTAAACCTTTAGACTATGCTAGATTTTCATTTATTTGTGGTGAGTTGAATGTTTGTATTATGGATTCTTAAAATTAAAAATTGTTTTTCATTGTTTTGTTTTAACCCTTTTTGATGTATGACAAAAAGGGGGAGAATAAGTTTGTTGATATAAGTT
Organism: Agave tequilana; assembly: GCA_038442645.1. NCBI lineage: Eukaryota > Viridiplantae > Streptophyta > Magnoliopsida > Asparagales > Asparagaceae > Agave > Agave tequilana. The sequence continues at coordinate 21,728 of JAVJIF010030076.1, read as the reverse complement.
TGTTGATATTTGGAAAATAAGTGTTTAAGTTTAAACTTTTTAAGTTTGATACTATTTGAGTTTCATTTCATGAAGAAAAAGGAAGTTTGATACTATTTAAGTTTTGGACAAAAACTATTGTGTTTGTTAAATGCTTTATGTATGCTTACATAGCTTTTCATATTCATGATAAATACATAGCATTGTTTGAGGGGGAGCTTTCCAAGCTTTTCCTCCTTTATTTGTTTCAATAACTTATATGTTTTGTCATCATCAAAAAGGGGGAGATTGTTGGCCCAAGGTTACAATCACCCTTGTTTAGTGTATTTTGATGATTACAAAACATATTAGTTATTTGTACTAATAACAATTGTTGTTTAAGTGTGTTTCAGGTTTATTATCATACTAGAAGTACTCTCACTCAAATACAAGTTTTTGGGACTCAAGACAATTCAATTTGGGCTCAAGTTGCAATATTGAAGATCAAGTGAAGATAGCCCACCTTGAAGAATAGCTTTGAAGTCTTTTAGAAAGTTTGTAAGTTTAGAATGTTAAAGTTTGAATATAGGAAATTTGGCTCTAGGATTTGCACACACACTTGTTTCATGTATTTCCTATGTTTTGAAAATAGTTATTGAAATGGTTATTTCTAAGTTTTATGCCTTAGTTTATATATACATGTACCAAAGCTTTATATCGTGAAAAACTTGTTTAAAACATGTGTATAAACTATTTTCTGCATAATACTTAGCTATATGTATTTTTAAATATTTATCAAAATTTTTCTAACTCAAAACAGCCCAGTTTTTCAGGTTCAGGCAACATCGGTCGACCGGCCCGGTCGACCGGCGCTGTGTCTGGACATGCACTGTTTGTGCATGTCCGTCGGTCGACCGGACCGGTCGACCGACGGAGAGCATTCTGCTCTCGGGAATTTTCGGTCGACCGGACCGGTAGACCGGAAGAAGGAAACTGTGTTTCCTCCTTTTGGGTCGATCGACCGGACCGGTCGACCGGGAGCCAACGGCTACTTCCAGCTAGGCTGGCGGTCGACCGGACCGGTCGACCGCCAAGCCTGCAACTTAGCAACGGCTCTTTCCTCTTTGGGCAATTCTGAAAATCTGTTTTCTTTTTCTGCTTTAACAGATTTTTGGAGATTTGTTGGGGAGCTTTTTCAGAGAAAATAAGACAAAAAGAAATTGTTTTTAACCTATTTTTAAGCCTATAAATAGAGGAGAACTCTCTCTTGCATTTAACTAAGAAAAATCCTCAAGTTTTGTTGTTTTCAAAGAGAAAAGAAAAATTGTTTGAAGCTTTCAATTCCTACTCTTTCAAGATTGTTTTTCAGTTGTGTTTGATTCTCTATATCACTCTACAACTGAAGTTTTCTCACCACACTTCATAGAGCCAAAATCCTATACTCATTCTATAGTGAAGTTGTAATTGAAGTGAGAGTGTTTGTAAAAAAGGTTTGTGAAAAGTGTAGTGATCTTGTTGTGATCACTTTGTTCTTGTAATTCCTTCTTGTGGAGCAACCTCTTCGGTAGAGGTCCTTTGTACTCGGTGGAGCTCGGTGCTCGGTCTTCGGTAGACCAATTGTAAAGGCATCCTCGGTGGATAGTGGAAACCCTTCACGGAGGTGAAGGCGGGGACTAGAGCAAGTGTGCTCGAACCTCGAAACAAATCATCTTGTTTGCGATTGCCTTTGCGTTATTCTTGCTTTCAATTTCTCTTGCTTTATATTGTCTTGAATTATTTGCTTGAGAACTAACCCTCTACTTGTGCATTCTTGTCTTATTTACTTTACTTGCAATACTTGTTGTGATACATTGTGTGCATTTCATTTCTCATCATCATACTTGGCATTGATCGATCACACCTCTATACAACACGGTTGCATTGCGCACCTCTAACCCATTTTAAGGGGAATTGGGAGGAAGGAGTTCAGAACCTCGCAAGGGGTATTCGGCTCTTAGTCGTGTTTTGAGAGATCGTTGCATCACTCATTTAATTAAAGTTTAAAAAGATCATTAGATTAGCATTCACACCTATTCACCCCCCCTCTAGGTGTTTTTCACACACAACCAAGCCAAGCAAATATGAATGAGCAATGTAAATAATGCAAGGCACAAAGTAAAGAGAGAGTAGAGAGAGAGCCAATGGATCAAGCGCAAACACAAAGATATGTTATCGAGGTTCGAGCACCCAGCTCTACATCCCCGCCTTCGACACACGAAGGATTTCCACTAGCTCGTCCACTTAGGACCCTTTACAAGGAGTACCCAACTCCTCTCTTTACAACCTCCTCCCTGAGGCACAAATCCAAGCCAACCAACACAACCTCCTCCTTGAGGCAAACTTCAACAATCACAACCTCCTCCTTGAGGCAAATTCCAAACCAATACAACAAACTCCCAATCACCAACCAATACAAGGATCACCTCTCAACTAGAGGGATACAACCCAAAGCACAAAGCTAAGAAAAGATTGGGTTACAACTTGGTGGTCACAACAACAACCACAAACAACTTCTTCTTCCACACAAATAACCTATAGATATAGATAGTAGATTTTTGCTCAAGTGTGGAGAAAACCAAAGGAATGGAAATCAGAAATCACAAAGAAAATCCTTGGAAAAATCAAGAAATTAAGATAGAATAGTTCAATCAAAATTCTTTCCCAAAAACCTTTCTTTGATTTTCCAAACCCTAATGAAAACACCAAATGGATTGTTCAATTCAAGCTCAAAAACTTCTTTTGATTGCTTTGAAAACACCAGAGAATCAGCAAAAATTTGCACAAAAAATCTTAGAGAAAACCTCTCTCAAATGGGTATTTATAGGCAATTACAGAAAATAGCCGTTTACAGAACTTTTGCCAGAAATAGCCTTCCGGTCGACCGGGACGGTCGACCGCCCAACGGTCAAATTTAGAACCGTTGTGGCTACCGGTCGACCGCCTCGGTCGACCGAAAATACCTGAGAGCAAACAACTCTCTGTCGGTCGACCGCTTCGGTCGACCGGATGCAGTGTCAGCCTGCGTGCACGTATCCGTGCACGTCAGTCGACCGGAGTGGTCGACTGGCTTCTTTGGTGCGGTCGACCGTACCAGTCGACCGGCCAAGCCTGGCAGACAAAAATCAGGTCTGAAATCTGGGGAAAAAAATATTATAATAAATCCCACAAAATCTCTAAATTCCACAAAAATAGTTTTATCATTTTATATTGAAATACAAACTTGTGTTAAAAATCCTAACACAAATTTCAAACATATTTGACTATTTTTGTGTCATAGAAATTTTGCCAAAAACCAAAAACCGTATTTTCTAAAAACTTTGTATTTTGAATAGAAAATACACATTGTCTAAAACTTATCCATGATACAAAATATGATATTTAAACACTTTGAAGCATATTGTATATGAATAGAAATTCAATATACAAGAAACATATATATATCATGATTTTTGTCATTAAGTCCAAAAATATGTTTTGTTGTAAATACCAAAACATAAAACACATGGAATAGATTATCAAACAAAGTTTGTCTAAACAATTGAAGCATGCATGTATATAGAACAAATCTAATATACATAAACCATGTAAACTTGTTTTGATAAAAAATCTATTCATGAAAACCAAGATCGGTTAAACCTAAAACCGAAAATCAAAACATGAAAGGTGTGTGTTGTGAACTTGAGCTTATCATACTATTCTGATCTTTACAATTAGGATCTAAACCCAAACTAAAACTATGGATACCTAAGTCTTCTTGTAGAGCGCAATCTCCAAGCTAGAGCGCAATCTCCAAGTCGGCTCGATCCAAAAACTCTTGATTCACCGAGCAAGTGCAATGTATGATCTTTGATGCGCGGGCTCTTGAATCAACATGTGCAAGCTTCCAATACATCTTGTTGAAGCTAAACACCAACTAATATCTTGATTAATAAACTGAAACTAAAATCACAAGATAATTAGTACACATAACTACATGAGTTAATCATCATCAAAACTAGAGTGAAAGGCCTTTGGGCCAACAATCTCCCCCTTTTTGATGATGACAAAACTCATGGAGTTATATATGCATGGATTAAAGTAAAGCTTCAAAGAAGCTCCCCCTTAACTCATGCATAGGAATAAACAAACAATAAGATGCATATAAACAAGGTTCTTGACATAAAATGAATATGCATATGAAACATGCTATTGATTCCAATTAAAACAAAACAACTAAATTACCAAAACATGCTCTTGATACCAATGGATACTAATAAAAACAAAACTCATAATGCTCTTGATACCAATACCAATGGAGATGAAATGACATAAAGCTGAAAACTTATGCATATCAACTCCAAATTCTTCTCCCCCTTTTTGTCAATCATCAACAAAGGGGTAAAACAAAAAGATATGAATTCTTCTCCCCCTAAATATATGAAACAAAGAATAAACAAACTACTTCAAGGGGTGAAACCAAAAATGATACCAATTAAAAAAAATGTCAAAGAAGTGCATTATGATATCAATAGAAAGTGATCATAAAAACATTTAAGAAATGCCTACCAATTACCAATTGAAAGTAAGAGGGGCATTGAAAACAATATGATCCCAATTGAAATTAAAACATATTGAAAATAAAACACATGATACCAATTGAAAAATACATTGATACCAATTGAAGATATATATCTTTATAAGCATATGATACCAATTAAAAATCAATAATCATTCTTAAATCATTTTTTTTCTCATAAAGTTAGGGAGTGGGAAACAAAACCAATGGTGAACTAAATACCAATTGAAAAATTGAAATGTGAGTTTTCTCCCCCTTTATGAAATACCAACTAAACATATGCTTAAGCTAGAAATAAGATACCAATTGAAAACTAAGTCAATTGAAATAATGTTAAAGCTCAAGCTTAGCATAAGCAAGATAATGATAATGCTTGTATAAAGAAACCAATTGAAAATTGAATCAATTGAAAATGATGGTCATTAAAAAAATCAAGCTTATCATAAGCAAAATTAGTGCATATATCTTGAAGCACAAATAAATCATCTATATATGTATGTAAGAAATAGATACCAATTTAAAATTTGATACAGAGATACCAATTGTAAATTGATACTATATGAAGTGTATGCATACATATATATAAAACAAAACATATATGAGTATACAAAAGGATGTCAAGATTGATACCAATTGAAAGAATTCAATGATACCAATTGAAACAACAATAAGATCAAGTGTATATCTCATATTCACTACCGCCCAATCATGTGCAAGTTTAAAATGATTTTCATTATAAAGCATACATGAACATGATCTCCCATCCACCACCCTTAGATGGTAGGGGTTTTCAAAAATAGATTTGAAAATAGAGTACGTTTGAAAATCACTACCAAATGAAGAATAACACAACTAGTTATATGAGATTCTTCAAATAAGGAATAACAAAAATATTTTTCATGAAGACACATGTAAACCACATGGCACTAAAACACTCAAAATCCATATAGCACAATTTATACTCATGAAAACTAAGTCATGAGAAAACATTAAATAAGGTGAGTGTACAAGTGTTGTGAGAAACATATCAACATGAAAATGGACAATCAAGCTCAATATTGAAAACATAAAATTCATCCAAATGATCTAAACTTCATGTACAAATGTATGTCATGTACAAACTAAAGTATACATACATATCCTAAACACAATGAGTCCACAAAAGTATATGCATGAAGGCACGTGGCTCAAGGATGTACATGTATACTCAATAGTTTGGACAAGATGGACATATACATGAGGTTAAAACAAAACATGTAAAATGATGAATACAAGTCAAATGCAAGAATCATCAAAACTAGACTATACTAGTATATCAAATGAATACAAATGAGCGTTCAAGCACAAACATATATAAAGGTCTATTTGTAGCTCACTCGTTGTACAAGTATAAATCCTAGTTTTAATGAAACTATCATTCAAGCAAGTAGTCAAAACATGAAGCATGAAACGGGAATCATAAACCAACATAATAATCAAAACATGAATTATTAAAACAAAAGTCATAGTCAACCATATGTTTTTACGTGACAAAGACATGTGCATTAGAACTATGATCAACATGATAGCTAAACATAAAGAGAACATAAAATATGGGTCCATACTAAACATGGGTGTCTCAACCACTAATCATGTAGAGCATAAGTCTAATAAACATGGCAAATATCATACTAAAACATGAGTCATCAAAACAAATCATCATATAATCATAAACATCCAAATGGTCATAATGCAAATGTATGTGCATTAGATCTAGGGCATACATGTTAGTTCTAAACAAGGTGAGAACACTAAATATAGATCCATATAAAGCATGGGTGCTCAAGGAACTAAACATGTATAACATTAATCTAATGAACAAGGCACAAGCATAATGAACAACAAAACATGACATGCTATAAAAGATGAACATGGAAAGTATGCAAATAAAAATGGGAGTTAGAGAATGATACCAAAACCGATGAAGGTGCATCTCTAGTTCTCCAAAACATGGTGGTCCTCTCCACCTAATTTCCTTGAGAGTGAAGCATCCAAATGGTTCTCCTTTTAGCTTAGAATGCATCCACCTCAAGGCACCAATACCCTCACGTGACGCGAGAGCCTCCACCTACATCAAACATCGAAGAGGTGGATCTTGGTACCCATTTCTTTGTGGGTCCACGGGGTTAGTATCTTTCTAACCCAAACATAATTAGTTGCTAAATTTTCATGATAAATGCGATCATAACAAAATCTAGTAAGGTGGCCTTTTCGACCACAATGTGTACATGTGTACACGTGAGCATACATATGATGGTGGTGATCATGAAAAGCATGTGTATGCCTAGATGGGTGTGCATGCAAGGTTGGAACTTGTTTCTTGCGAACCAAGGTTTCCAATCGTGTGTGATTCATGGCACAATGGCTCAAAGTGGAGCCCAAACAATCAACACTTTTCTTCAAATTGTTTATATCATTTTCTATGCTAGAAGACAAAGTGGGACATGCTATAGGAGTGCAAGAAGTAGAAGCTACACTAGCATGACAAACATGAATATCAATCTCATTTTGTAAAGATTTATTTTTAATCAAAACCAAATCCAATTCTTTTGTAATTGAATCAATTTTATTTTTCAAAGTAAGATTTTCTTTGAAAACAAGATCCAATCTAGAAGACAAAACCTCATTGTGTTCTACAACATCATCAAAACCATTTTTGTTTTTCAAATCTTCAATCTCTTTAAGTGCAAGTTCAAGTTGAGATTGTAGTGAGTCACGTTCACTAGTGATCTCTTCTTTTTCTTGCAAAATCACTTCAAAATTAGAACATAAATCCTTTAATTCATTTTTCAAAACAAGATTATTCTCTTTCAAAAGTTTGTGTTTTTCTAAGAATTTTTCAAGCTTTTGAGTAAGTTCCATATTTAAAGTTTGAACCTCAAAACAACCATGGCAATAAGAATTAGAGCTATCATCAAGAGGGGAATCCGAGTGTACCTCAAGGGAGTCTTTCCTTGGACCATGAAGCATTTATCTTTGGACATGTCTCTCTTGGATCTCCTCAAATTGTTGATGATCCTTGGAAGCTCGGGAGACGTTAAGATGCTCCAAACTGCAAAAGCTGAATCATAGCGATCAAAAATAGGTAAAAGATGTTCATTTAGAGATGCTAGAAGTGTCCTAAGGGCTAATGCATTGGCCTTCTTATGCTTGCTACTATTAGGGAGGGATTCTACAGTGATGGCTTGATAAACTAAATGTCCTAGTCCTTTTAGATGTCTAATCATGTCAACCTTCCAAGAGTCAAATCTAAAATGGTCAAACATAGGAGGGCTAGCCATGAGTGCAAACTAGTATGAGTGCAAATGAAAATGCAAATGAAGATTAGCAAACCAAGATCACTCCTAGGTGGTTAAACCTAAATATCAGGAGCACTAGCTCTGATACCAATTGAAAAGTCACCTAGAGGGGGGTGAATAGGTGACAATGCTAATCTATGAACTAAATGCGGAATTTAATAACTTAATGCAAAATACACTCAAGTGCTAACAACAAGTGATGCACACACCAAGCCAAGCAAATATGAATGAGCAATGTAAATAAATGCAAGGCACAAAGTAAAGAGAGAGTAGAGAGAGAGCCAATGGATCAAGCGCAAACACAAAGATATGTTATCGAGGTTCGAGCACCCAGCTCTACATCCCCGCCTTCGACACACGAAGGATTTCCACTAGCTCGTCCACTTAGGACCCTTTACAAGGAGTACCCAACTCCTCTCTTTACAACCTCCTCCCTGAGGCACAAATCCAAGCCAACCACACAACCTCCTCCTTGAGGCAAACTTCAACAATCACAACCTCCTCCTTGAGGCAAATTCCAAACCAATACAACAAACTCCCAATCACCAACCAATACAAGGATCACCTCTCAACTAGAGGGATACAACCCAAAGCACAAAGCTAAGAAAAGATTGGGTTACAACTTGGTGATCACAACAACAACCATAAACAACTTCTTCTTCCACACAAATAACCTATAGATATAGATAGTAGATTTTTGCTCAAGTGTGGAGAAAACCAAAGGAATGGAAATCAGAAATCACAAAGAAAATCCTTGGGAAAAATCAGAAATCAAGATAGAATAGTTCAATCAAAATTCTTTCCCAAAAACCCTTTCTTTGATTTTCCAACCCTAATGAAAACACCAAATGGATTGTTCAATTCAAGCTCAAAAACTTCTTTTGATTGCTTTGAAAACACCAGAGAATCATCAAAAATTCGCACAAAAAATCTTAGAGAAAACCTCTCTCAAATGGGTATTTATAGGCAATTACAGAAAATAGCCGTTTACAGAACTTTTGCCAGAAATAGCCTTCCGGTCGACCGGGACGGTCGACCGCCCAACGGTCAAATTTAGAACCGTTGTGGCTACCGGTCGACCGCCTCGGTCGACCGAAAATACCTGAGAGTGATTGTTACACATATTTGCATATTATATCGCCTTCATATCATGCATTTTATATATAAATATGTGATTTTTACCCCTTTTCTCTCTAATTTTGCAGGACCACCACTTAAAGAGAAAAAAAGCCTTTGAATCACTTTAATTAGTGATAATTAAAGGGGTTAAATCAAAAGAATCCAAGATTTGAATTCAAAATCAGTTGAGATCTGCGCGCCTAACAAAGATTCCAGAAGACCACGTGGCTAACCAACTTGTAACAACCCTGTAACAGAAAGTTGTTAGCTAACAGACTCTCAACGGCCGCGCCTTGCCGCTTGGGCGCGGCAATATCTGGGCCGTTGAGCCCCGGATTTTGTGGTAACGGCCAAGGATCTAGAGGCTTCTCATGGATTGCTATAAATAGGTGGCCAGGGTTCGTGCGCGAAGGTAGTGAAGAGAGAGAGAAAATTTTGGATTGGTTGTAATTTTTGTTTTAGGATTTGAGTTCTCTTCTCCTTCCTCCTTGATCTCTAGCTAAATTGAGAGAGAGTTCTTCACTTTGAGAGTTGTAATCAAGACTTGTGACAACCTTGAAGCAAAGATTCAATGGAGCTCTCATCTTCTTTTTACTAGAATTGAGTATGCTTTCTCTTCTTATGCTTTTAATTCTTGCATTCAATTTCTAGTTCTAGTTTAATTCTAGTTGAGTTGTTTAGATCTTTGATTTCCATGGAGTATTATAGCTTTCTTGTTAGTGTAATGGAAGGCTAATTTCTTGAATGCATGGCTAGCTAAAGCTCACCTAGCTACTACTAGCTCTAGTTGATTGTATACTTCAATTCTTGCATTGTTTCATGTTTCTTGTAAATTCTAATGGAGTATGTTGTATCCTTTGGTGATTGCTTGTAAGATCTCTAGATGAATGGAGTATCTCTTATAAAGAGCATTTGATTGGATCAAAAGGATGGATTACCATTGGTTGTGTCACTTGAGTAGCAAGATCAACTCAAGCACTTCAAGCTAACTTTGTAGTTAAGCTTTGAAGTCCAAAAGAGTTTGATTCTTCTAACCTTTGCACTAAATGAGTACCAATCCTATATTTCCTCATTGTACACCTAGTAAGAGACTTAGTATTCAAGAAGAGGCTTCTAGCTAACTAACCAAAAGGAACACTAAGTCTTCAAGAAAGAATACCACACACTTGAACAAGCAAGCCATTCTCAATTGTCTATGATTCTTGATGAGACAATATTGCAATCAACAATAGAGGTAGTATGTTAGCAAGGAGGTTGAGTAATGCTAGCCATGCATCTTTCTAATCAAGAGAATCAACACATTTCATTTTAGCATTCTTTTCTTTTTCTTTACTTCAACACACTTCATTCACTTCATTTCACTTCTTATTCACAATGCACCACCACCAATCCACAACTTCTTGTATATTGTTTTCTCTTGTGTGATTAACAAAGAAGAGTATTGTTTCTTGTCTCACTAGTATCGTGAAAGCTTCTACGCTTGCTCTCCTCGTGGTACGTCGATATAGCTACTCACTATAACGAAAGATTGAAACAAGGTATAATAATCAAATATTCGAAGTAAACAAGATCAAAGGTGAATTCTAAACTCTAAACCATCTCTTAAATACCTGATTCTTGTACAATTAACATCATATACCTTGTTTTTACCAATCAATTTTTGGCGCCGTTGCCGGGGAGAGCAACGGTATTTTTACAAGTGAGAAACTAAACAATATATCTTCTCTGTTGCAGGTACAGGTTGAAGATTTAGAAAACTTTGCACAGCAGAATCATATAAGCGGACCTGGGCCTCTGCTCTCGAAAGCAGAGACCAGGATCCCTCTGACTTGCCGCGTTCTGCCGCACGGGCGCGGCAAGAAAGAGTTGACTACTAACCAGTTTTCTGCAGGGCTTGCTTCTCTGCAAAATACAGCTGCTGATATACCTGAAATCTTGTTTTCTTCACCTGATATCTGCTAATCAACAGTAAAAGATTTTGTGTTAATTGATAAAAATTGTTAGACATCTTGCATTATAGGCACGTGTCTTTCAATTACTTTACATTTACTGTTGAAGAGCGCGTGGGACAAGGTACGTAAAGCATAGCATATGACTAGGACTCACTCATTGTTTGATTTAATTCCGCTTTGAGTGAACCTTGTTTGTTGATATCGTACACTTGCACTAATTGACTCTAAGGGCAAATCCCATAACAAAGATAAGGTGGGGATTTTATCACCCCTTCCTTAGCCCACAAACCATTTTCCCCACGTACTCACTATCCTAAGCTTCTAATTAAAAAATTGCTAGACGTTGGCCCTAGGGACACTCGGACTCACTTAGGAGATTTTCCTAAGGGGGAAAAGTGTTGGAAATTGACTTCCGTAAAATCGGTGTCTAGGAAAGGGGTTGAGGGCCGAAAACCCGAAGGGCGGTGGTTACTTAATTAAGGAACGTCTCCGGACGGAAAACCTCCCACCAACCTTACCCTTCCCTGGCCGATTTGCTTATAGTCAGTGTCTGCACCAAACCTCCTGTGGACGATCTACAGTTAGGAGTCGTCTAGGGCAGAAAACCTAGAAGCTAGGATTGATTGTTTTCTTTTTTCTTGATTGTTATTTTTCATTTTCCGACTGTTTGAAAGGTGCACGTTGGTTGTGTATTTGCATGCGTGAGTGGTATCGAGAACCAATTTCTTCTAGGCTTGTGAGAACTTCTACACTGCCTCACACAACACCACTCAACACAACCATGACGAATAACGTGTCGCTGCAGGACAAGTTCTATCCGATCCGCACATCCATTCCATCCTGCATTCTCCTCCCAAACACGAATGACAATAATTTTGAGTTGAAACCACAGTTTATAAACACTCTACCACGATTTCACGGATTAGAATCTGAGGATGCTTACATCTTCATACGAGAGTTTGAAGAAGTATGCCTCATGATGAGGATTTCCCAGTTAAGTGAGGATGCTGTGAGACTTAGATTTGTCCCATTTGCACTAAAGGATATTGCGAAGAAGTGGCTGTACAGTCTTCCTGCCAGTTCAATTTCTTCATGGGATGAGTTCGTTAAGGTTTTCCTTAAAAAATTCTACCCCATCCATAAGACAGCCCTCATGCGCAAAAATATTATGCAATTCAAACAAGAGCCCAATGAGCCATTCTGGAAGTATTTGAGCGCTTTAAGGACTTAGTAGCCTGTGTCCCCATCATGGTATAGAGAAGTGGCGTCAATGCCAGATTATCTATGATGGGCTGGACTATCAGACTAAGACTCTCCTTGAAACCATGTGTCAAGGAGAATTTCTTAAAAGGATGAAGACCAGGGCTGGGACCTTTTTGAGGCTTTAGCAGAGAAAACTATCCAGTGGGAATCCTGCTCTGAGAAACCCACACCTACAACTTCCAGATCTGGTTTACATTCTATAGGATCCTCAATAGCTGCTGAAGCTAAGATCACTCAGTTGATGAAGAGGATTGAATTGCTGGAATCAAGGGAAAATTCTGTCGTTAGTCAAGTCAACCCATCTTCAGTAGTTAGCCCACCACATATGGCTAACTCTGCACCTATAATTCACCCGGGTTGTACTTTTTGCCATGATCTGAATCATGTGTTGGAAGAGTGTCCTGTGTATTACTCTCAAAATTTCCAGGAGAGTACGAATGCAGCGTATTCCAGACCTTCATACAATCCTTATTCTAAGACCTACAATCCAGGGTGGCGCAACCATCCTAATTTCTCTTGGAGTCAGTCTGGTCCCGAGCAGTCAAGACAATCATTCCCACATCAACAATATCCTGCTCAGGCACATCCACCCACTTACCATCAGAATCCACCAAATTTCAATTCATATCAGAGTCCACCCAGATTCCAATCATTCCATAATTCTGTGCCATATCAAGCTAATTTTTCACCCCAGTATCAACAACAACAACAGCATCCACCACCCAATCCTTCAGATAAGAAAATTTCCGAATTGGAGAAAATGATTGAAACCTTGTCCAAACACAAGCTGCAATGATGAACAATCAGCAGCAGGATATGAATAAACTGCAAATTCAAATAGGACAGTTGGCTAATTCCTTGACTGAAAGGCAAAAAGGAATGCTGCCTAGCCAACCTGTGCCTAATCCCAGAGCCCATTTTCCTCTACATGAAGTTGAAGACCTAGGCCCGAGCCAAAGCCAATGTCAAGCCATTCACATCCTTAGGTCTGGAAAACATGTAGACAACAAGGTCTCAAATCAGTCTCCAAAATTTGTTCCAAAATCTGTGTCGAATCCATCAACTTCTGTTCCAGTTCAACCTTTGCAAAATATTCCTTCATCAAGTTCACAACCCTCCACGTCTCAATCAAAAGGAAAAGAGAAAGTTGATGAGCAGACTTATAAGCCTATTGCCCCATTCCCGAATAGGCTTACGAATCATAAGAATAATGCTCATATGGAGAAGATCAGAGAGATATTTAACCAAGTACAAATCAATGTCCCTCTCTTGGATGCTATTCAGCAAGTACCATCATATGCAAAGTTTCTGAAAGAGATGTGTACTAAGAAAAGAAAGGCAAATGTCCCGAAAAAAGTCTTTTTGGCTTCAAACCTGAGTGAATTGCTTAATGGTCCAATCCCTGTGAAGTACAAGGATTCAGGGAGCCCTACCATCTCTTGTATCATAGGGCAGACCACAGTGAATAGGGCTTTGCTAGATTTGGGCGCTAGCATCAATCTTCTCCCCTTTTCTGTGTACCAACAGCTTGGGTTAGGCAATCTTCGTCCAACCCAAATGACTATTCAACTGGCTGATCGTTCTGTTAAGATTCCCAAAGGGGAAATTACGGATGTCTTAATACGGGTGGGGGAATTCATTTACCCCGTTGATTTTGTTGTTTTGGAAACACAACCCGTACATAATCACAGAGCGCAAACTCCTGTCATTTTAGGACGTCCATTCTTAGCCACAGCGAATGCGATCATTAACTGCCGAAATGGATCGATGCGGCTGACGTTCGGAGATATGACGAAGGAGGTGAATGTCTTTCATCTGGGAAGCAGCCAAGGGATGTGGAGAATGACTCTTTTGATGTCAACTTGATAGAAGGATTGACCAGCGAACATGTGGAGGAGATGGAGTATGAATCTGAAGAGGAATTCGAGTTAGACGCTGATGACCTAACTCTTGATCAGATAGTTGGAACGAATGCTGAAAAGAGTACTAATTCCACTTCTATTCTTCCCTTGCACCATGAGCAACATGTTATAGATCCTGTCCCTTCTGCCGAGCTTAAGGTTCTTCCTGGTCATCTCAAGTACAAGTACTTGGATGATAAAGAATCCTTTCCGGTCATCATTGCATCCAATCTTACGAAACAACAAGAAGAGGACCTATTGACTGTGCTAAGGGAGAATAGAGAAGCCATAGGTTGGACCATGGCTGATATTAAGGGAATTAGTCCTACGATTGTCCAACACAGGATTCACTTAACGGAAGATGCTAAGCCGAAAAGAGACCCACAGCGTCGACTAAACCCGATTATGCAAGAAGCTGTTAAATCTGAGATAATGAAACTATTAGACAATGGGATTATCTATCCTATATCTGATAGTCAATGGGTTAGTCCTGTTCACGCTGTGCCGAAGAAAGCTGGCTTTACTGTTGTGGAGAATGAGAACAAAGAATTGATACAAACACGTCTTCCAACGAAGATTCGAGTTTGTATTGATTATAGGAAATTGAATAGTGCCACACGTAAAGACCACTTCCCACTTCCGTTTATCGATCAGATGCTGGAGAGATTGGCGGGGCATGAGTATTATTGTTTCCTGGATGGATATTCAGGATATAATCAGATTCCAATTGCGCCCGAAGACCAAGAAAAAACGACCTTCACCTGTCCGTTGGAACTTTTGCATACCGTCGGATGCCCTTCGGTCTTTGCAATGCTCCAGCAACATTTCAACGTTGCATGTTGAGCTTGTTCTCGGATATGGTGGAAAAATTTTTGGAAATCTTTATGGATGATTTTTCAATATATGGGGATACATTTGAGCAGTGCTTGTACCACCTGAAACTGGTTTTACAACGATGCACTGAAAAGAATTTGACACTTAATTGGGAAAGTGTCACTTCATGGTTAAGCACGGGATTGTATTGGGACACAAGATATCAAGCATTGGAATCGAGGTAGACAAGTCTAAGGTGGAGGTTATCACCAAGCTCACTGAACCACAATGTTTAAAAGACATTAGATCTTTCTTAGGGCACGCTGGCTTCTATAGGAGGTTCATTCAAGGGTTTAGCAATATTGCGAGACCCTTGACAAATCTCCTAGGAAAAGACGTACTCTATGTCTTTGATGAAGAATGTCGAAAGTCGTGGAAAGAGCTGAAGGATAGACTTGTTTCTGCGCCTATCATATCTGCACCGGACTGGACCAAACCATTTGAAATTATGTGCGATGCCTCTGACTTTGCGATAGGCGCTGTTTTAGGACAGCGTATTGAAAACAGGCAGCACGTGATATACTATGCTAGCAGAACGCTTAACGATGCCCAGTTGAATTACACTACCACTGAAAAAGAATTTTTGGCAGTCGTTTTTGCGTTAGAGAAGTTCCGACAATATCTGCTAGGGTCCAGGACCATTATTTTTACTGACCACTCCGCCCTGAGGTACTTGATGCAAAAGAAGGACGCAAAGGCAAGATTAATTCGATGGATCCTTCTTTTGCAAGAGTTTGACTTGGAGATAAAAGACAAAAAGGGCGTTGAGAATGTGGTTGCGGATCATTTGTCAAGAATCCCGAACGCTCCTCATGAGAAAATACCGATTAATGAAGACTTTCCTGATGAGCACATTCTTGCGATGAGTGGAGAGCCCTGGTATGCCGATATTGTAAACTACCTTGCTACCAGGCAAATTCCTTCCCATTGGTCAGGACAAGACAAACATCGTTTTCTGAGCCAGATGCGGTTTTTCTTTTGGGATGAACCGTATCTATTCAAGTACTGTCCTGACCAAATTATTCGAAGATGCCTTCCAGAGGATGAACACCAGAGTGTCTTGACATTTTGTCACAAGTTAGCTTGCGGTGGACACTTTGGTCCACGGAAAACTGCAGAAAAAGTGCTCCAGAGTGGATTCTACTGGCCCACTCTCTTTAAGGATGCCTTTACCTTTTGCAAGCTTTGTGATAGATGTCAAATGACGGGTCGTATTACTCAAAAGAACATGATGCCCCTCACACCCATCTTGGAAGTCGAAATTTTCGACCTCTGGGGCATCGATTTTATGGGACCCTTTCCTCTGTCCTACGGTAACCAATATATCTTGGTAGCCGTAGATTATGTTTCTAAGTGGGCTGAAGCGATTCCTACACGAACAACTGACAACCAAGTTGTCATTAAATTTTTAAGAGATTACATCATTTCACGCTTCGGAGCCCCCCGTGCGATATTGAGCGACAATGGGAGTCACTTCTGCAATAGGGCTTTTGAAGCCTTGATGCGGAAGTACTCAATTACTCATAAATTGTCCACGGCTTATCATCCTCAAACCAATGGGCAAGTTGAGGTAACAAACAGACAGATAAAACTCATCTTGGAAAAGACCGTAGGACAGAATCGTAAGGATTGGTCCGTCAAACTGACTGATGCCTTATGGGCATACAGGACCGCTTACAAGACTGTCCTTGGTATGTCTCCGTACCGAGTTATATTTGGGAAAGCATGTCACTTGCCTGTTGAGTTAGAACACCGTGCACTATGGGCTTTAAAGCAACTGAATCTTGATTTGGATAAAGCCGGTGTTCTCAGGAAGCTGCAGATATCTGAGCTGGAAGAGTTACGAAACGAGGTATACGATAACGCTCGGATCACAAAGCACAGGACCAAGCTGTTTCACGACAAAGCCATTCACACGGAAGATTTTTGCTGTCGGTCAACAGGTTCTGTTATATAATTCTCGACTTCATCTTTTCCCTGGTAAACTGCGTACCAGGTGGTGTCAGGACCTTTTATTGTGCAGACTGTCTTCTCTCACGGAGCAATCAAAATTCTTGACCCAACCAATGGCAATATATTCACTGTAAACGGACAACGCTTAAAGCCATTTTTTACCACAGATTCATTGTCACAAGACGTTCACGAACTGGGTCTTTATGACCCAGTTTATTTGTGACCTTTCCATTTGTATATTTTCCATGCATTTTTCATGAAAATCATTTTGGGACCACCACTTGTTAATATTTTTCTTTTACATTTTTTGTAAATAATATAAAAAATAAAATAAAAAATAAATTTTTTTTTTTTTGGATTTTTTTGCATGTAAAGAATTTCACATCCCTAGGTTTCTCTTTCCTCCCTAGGATTCTTTCATCTTTCAAAATACTTTGACCAAGGGTGGTAATTCAAGTTTTGACCTAGGGGTAAAATTGTACATCCCACTTTTTACCTACCCTATTTCAACATCTCCTCCTCACTTCATCCTTCCTCACCAGAGAAAGTGATTTCAGATCTGAGATCTTCTTCCCAAACCCAACCTCCTCCAAAAATTTGATCCCACATCTCCTCCAAATTGCCGCGCCCTGCCGCCCATCTGCGGCCATTCTGTCACCCTCAGGCGCGCTGGAAAGCTTCATTCTGGTTGATTTTCAGTGCTGAACACAGATCCAGACATCTTCTTCTTCCAGAGGCCTTTTCTGTGCTGTCTAAACTACTCTGTTGGATTTCCCCCCAAGATCTCCGGGGGTGGTTTGCAATTTCTCTTCTCAAATCCTTTGCATTATTTTGTTCTTAGCAATTATGGCACCAAATCTATTTGTAGAGAGGGATTTTTCTCTATTGTTGAATGATGAAGGGGGATTTGGGCATATATTTTTAGATCGTATTCATGCGTGGAATTGGTACTCCCTAGTATATGATAACATTGATAATGATGCCTATTATTGCCCTCATTTGGTCACAACATTCTACAACTTATTGGACCATGCATCAGTTAATCATAACACTCACCAATTCACGGTTCATATGCCATTTGGTGACATCTTTGTCACCATTCCACTACTTTCTGAGACCACCGATATACCCATTCATCCCCATTACACTGACCCTTTACCACTAGTTGATTACATGCCTCTTATGGGGGTCCGCTGCACTGAGCAGGACCGTGGGCTCAAAGCCCAGTCCACATTTCGAAATGTACACTGCATTGGACGTTTGCTCCAACGCAATGTTTTTGGACTTGATCATTCCACAACTTTCAACAGGCCTGTGTTACAAATCATTCATGACTTAATGACTAATAGACACACAGTCTGTTTGAATAGGGCTATTTTCAACTCCCTACTTGATAATTCCTCCCGCACTCGAGGTGCAAAATATTCTCATCCAGTGTTAATTACACGTCTCTGTAGAAATTTCATACCGGATGATGTATTTAACTCATTTGAACGCGTGTATGTTATAGCTGAGAGACCCACGAGTTCATACACTGGTTGTTTACATGCACTCTGGTCACCTCGTGCCCAACCTGAGGACATTCCTGTGGAGTCCTCTTCGGAGGAGAGTTTAGAGGAGGTAGATGAGCCCCAATTCTGGAGACAGGACCCACCAGCAGAACCAAGAGCCTTCATGTCCACCATTTGGAGGGCATGAAGAAGATATTTAGGGGACAAGTGCGGCTTCGGAAGAAAGTAGAGGAGCAATCTTCTAGATTAGCTGAGATGGAGGCGACTTTGAGGAGAACACAGTCTGCTGGACCAAGCACTTCTGCTGGTCCACAGAGACGGAGGAGGGAGTGACTTTTTACCTTACCTATTTCATGCATCATTTTTATCTCACATACATTGAGGACAATGCATGAGATAGGTATGGGGGGGTAGACACTAACCTAGGATTTTTATTTTTTAGGTTTTCTTTTGTTTTTAGGATTTTCACTTTCTTTTAGGTTTTTATTTTCTTTTAGATTTTACTTTTCTTTATAGATTTTCTATTTAGATTTTACTCTTTTCTTTTTAGAAAATATAATAAAAAAATTATAATATATATATAAATATAAAAATAAAAACTTTTTGAAATAAGAGACAAAGTTTAGATCTATTTTTAAAAAATTAAGATGTATCTTAGGAATTAAGAAAGCCTTAATTATGACATCTTAAACCTAGTTGAAATAATAGATCTTGTTTGAAATTATAGGCTAAGTAAGTAAAATTGGTGAGATATTTTATCTTGAATTTTTACCTTAGATAAATATGCACTTTACACTTACACATTTCTTGGGATGTAGACAAAGACCAAAAATGCCATATATAAAAAAAAAAAAAAAAATTTATTATAAATAAAAGATCACTTATTAAGCTGGATAACTATGCCTCAAGAAGCATGGTTACTCACGCCTAACGGTGATCTCACTTATTAAGCTGGATAATTGTGCCTCAAGAAGCATGATTGTTCACGCCTAACGGTGATAAAAGAATAATCCCCTTTAGTTTTGTGGCCTTTTTTACTCGAGACCTTAAACCCGAGGGATGTTTTCTCATCTGGTGCCCTAAGACCGTCTGGTTTGGGAGTCATCGGTTAAAAGCTCGTTACATGGGTAAACTAGAAAGCCTAAACTAAGGGAAGAAGAAAAAAAAAAAAGAAAATAAATATATATAAATAAATGGCTTTATGGTTGGAGTTGAAATCCCAGAAATTTTCACTGAGCACGGTGTGCATATTATCTAAGTTTTATGAAAGATAAATTTCAATCCATTTTGAATTCTTACCTTAATTAAAAACAAGATCTTGCATGGATACTAAGTTTAAGGAAGAATGATTATAGGTGGACTTATGACCTAGGATCACTTATATTTTTGCAAAAATAGTTCGTAAACATGTCTCTTATTCAAAATGCGTTTTCAATCACTAACATTTGTCTTCTTTCTTTATGGATTTTGTGGGTGTAATCCACTGAAAACCCTCAGGAGACAACACTCCTCCTCTAGGGTAACCTAGAGGTTTAAACGGCTTGTTGCACGTGCTCAGTGCAATCGTGTCACCTACGAAAGTGGTGTAATAAATTAGTTAGGATTTTCTTTTTCTTTCTTTTTCTTTTCTTATTTTTTTGCTCGAGGACGAGCAAAAGCTAGGTATGGGGGTGTGATTGTTACACATATTTGCATATTATATCGCCTTCATATCATGCATTTTATATATAAATATGTGATTTTTACCCCTTTTCTCTCTAATTTTGCAGGACCACCACTTAAAGAGAAAAAAAGCCTTTGAATCACTTTAATTAGTGATAATTAAGGGGTTAAATCAAAAGAATCCAAGATTTGAATTCAAAATCAGTTGAGATCTGCGCGCCTAACAAAGATTCCAGAAGACCACGTGGCTAACCAACTTGTAACAACCCTGTAACAGAAAGTTGTTAGCTAACAGACTCTCAACGGCCGCGCCTTGCCGCTTGGGCGCGGCAATATCTGGGCCGTTGAGCCCCGGATTTTGTGGCAACGGCCAAGGATCTAGAGGCTTCTCATGGATTGCTATAAATAGGTGGCCAGGGTTCGTGCGCAAGGCAGTGAAGAGAGAGAGAAAATTTTGGATTGGTTGTAATTTTTGTTTTAGGATTTGAGTTCTCTTCTCCTTCCTCCTTGATCTCTAGCTAAATTGAGAGAGAGTTCTTCACTTTGAGAGTTTGTAATCAAGACTTGTGACAACCTTGAAGCAAAGATTCAATGGAGCTCTCATCTTCTTTTTACTAGAATTGAGTATGCTTTCTCTTCTTATGCTTTTATTCTTGCATTCAATTTCTAGTTCTAGTTTAATTCTAGTTGAGTTGTTTAGATCTTTGATTTCCATGGAGTATTATAGCTTTCTTGTTAGTGTAATGGAAGGCTAATTTCTTGAATGCATGGCTAGCTAAAGCTCACCTAGCTACTACTAGCTCTAGTTGATTGTATACTTCAATTCTTGCATTGTTTCATGTTTCTTGTAAATTCTAATGGAGTATGTTGTATCCTTTGGTGATTGCTTGTAAGATCTCTAGATGAATGGAGTATCTCTTATAAAGAGCATTTGATTGGATCAAAAGGATGGATTACCATTGGTTGTGTCACTTGAGTAGCAAGATCAACTCAAGCACTTCAAGCTAACTTTGTAGTTAAGCTTTGAAGTCCAAAAGAGTTTGATTCTTCTAACCTTTGCACTAAATGAGTACCAATCCTATATTTCCTCATTGTACACCTAGTAAGAGAACTTAGTATTCAAGAAGAGGCTTCTAGCTAACTAACCAAAAGGAACACTAAGTCTTCAAGAAAGAATACCACACACTTGAACAAGCAAGCCATTCTCAATTGTCTATGATTCTTGATGAGACAATATTGCAATCAACAATAGAGGTAGTATGTTAGCAAGGAGGTTGAGTAATGCTAGCCATGCATCTTTCTAATCAAGAGAATCAACACATTTCATTTTAGCATTCTTTTCTTTTCTTTACTTCAACACACTTCATTCACTTCATTTCACTTCTTATTCACAATGCACACACCACCAATCCACAACTTCTTGTATATTGTTTTTCTCTTGTGTGATTAACAAAGAAGAGTATTGTTTCTTGTCTCACTAGTATCGTGAAAGCTTCTACGCTTGCTCTCCTCGTGGTACGACTCGATATAGCTACTCACTATAACGAAAGATGAAACAAGGTATAATAATCAAATATTCGAAGTAAACAAGATCAAAGGTGAAT